>JAEIFU010000541.1:0-121319 GCA_018904235.1 Lordiphosa stackelbergi
ATCTGTGCCGTCATCGAGGATTATATTTTGTATACAAAAGCCAACTTATGAATATAGTTATGAAATGCGTTTTTAAAAAACTAATATGGAATCCTATCTTCTCCTGGAGCTCTTTCTGGTTTTGTTTCCTTCCGGCGCGCCGGCGTGACAGGCTTATTAAGCTCATAGTAAATAATAACACGAGAGCTTATCACATAACTTCCCGTCGATCCAATGTGTTCTTTTCCTTTGCACATCTGTGCCCATCATGAACCATCAATATGGTACCTTCATTTGATCGTGAGCTTCTTCTAAACAATTTGGATATTGCACTTATCGTAAAATCCAGTTTTTTTTTCCAATTTTCAAATCAATTTTATTGTATTCCATATACATAACTAAATATACACCCAAACAAAGAAAGAGGAGAAACGACTTTGAAACCCACTAAAGAAAATAAAAGAGAAAATAAACATGGACATGGCTCTAAACTGTACAAGGGTTGCATACATCCATTTTGATGTATAAACATGGAATTCTTAGGAAAATTAACATGTGAACGAGAGTTAATTCTTTGGTAGTGCCTGCCCTTTGCCGCTGTTGGACTGAGTTCAGCTCTTGAGCTCAGCTCGTGCCCCTTGACGCTTGCCCTCGATCCATTGTTCGATCTCCAGTTTGAGCGCCTCATTCGATTTGACCTTGTCCATGGTAAGAGGTTCACGATTAAATGGATCTGTCTGATCGCTAAGTAAATGACGGGCGATAGTAGAACGATCAACGGTAACTTTGGAGCTGGGCAGTACCACCGGATCTGTCATTAGAGTGGATATAATGGGATCCAGATACTCATCAGGCGCATCGGCCAAAAGTTCTTGCTCTTCCTTATACTGAACGCTCAACTTTTGGACTTTGGCAGCGAATTCCGACATATCGCCTATCAACCGGCCACCCATAATCCGAATTAGTATATTCTCGGCATAGCCAAAGAGTTGATCACTATAGGAACGGCCATCCTGAGTGACAGCCAGGCAGAAGTTGTCGTCGCTACTCAAATTGATATAGATATGACAGATTTCCAGCACCGTTTGGGCAGGATCAAAGTAAAATTCTTTTTATCCTTGACCGCGAATCGTTCCTTTTGCGGTCCCACCAAATGCAGTAGAAAATAATTCAACATGGCTGCGATGCGGTCTACCATGCTATTATGACAGAAGGTGCTTTTGATCTCTGTGGTCAGCAGTTTCAAGATGTTGATGGTATCCCGACCCTGAATATTATCGAAACGGGCCAGCATACCCAATTGATGTAGATTCGCGACCTGCTGCTGGCGCTCATTGTGCGAAAGCTGATTCCATTCACCATTATCCTGAGCCTGCTGCAGTGTCTTAATTTGCTCCAGATTTGACAAAGATTCGTCCAGCAAAAAAATGGCATCATTGATAAGCAAATTGATGAATCTCAAAAACAGGGGTGGCTCAATAGCCTCCATATTCTCCTCCGCCTCGGTGGCTAGCTGACGAAAGCATTGCACATGCTCCTCCTTGGTCCAAAGGAATTCCATTATAGCATACATGGGGCGACGATAGTTGAATTTCTGCTCAAATTGCACCGATTGCCCAGTCATTTCAATGCTGACGAATACATTAAGTAAACTTCTGACCACCTGCAAGCGATCCGGATGGCTATCAAAGACGTGAGTCGCGAAATTCTTGCGACTGCTGCCATACACTTGAGTGGGCAGCAGAAATTCCAAAGCCTCGGCCAGTTTGGCTCTCAAATGGGGATTCTTGACCAAACCCGAACTGCCCATAAAGAGCAGAATCATCTTGAAGAAGGCATCATGCGAGGAGTGATACATATGGATAAACTGGTCGAAATTCAATCGGCGACATAAATTCAAATAGGCTGCAATATTATCGATAATTGACTCGGGCACTGATTGCATATAGGGGGCCACATAGGGCGGTGTCTCTGACAGTATTTCCAGATTACGCAGCATTTGAGGAGCAAAATCCTTTTTATCCAAAGCCACTTCATAGCTCTCCCTGGGCAGCATAGCCACTTCGGTTAGCCACATGGCTGAAGCTTCGAAAAATTTCAACATGGCAGTGTCATTATCTGGCTCGGCTAAGGTATTCCTTAGGCACAATGCCTGTTGCATTTGATCCTTAAGCATACGAAACAAATTCTTGGTCAATTCGTTGTTGGGATCAGTTTGGTTGACATCCTCGTAGGCGGTCTGAGTGTTTTGCAGCTCACGCATAACACGCGACAGACGCTCAATGCAGGGACGATTGCCCAGTTCGAAGCATTTGTGGGCCATGTAAAAGATTTCGGTAATGAAGTTGTATTTCTCTGCAGTGAGACGCACTTCACCCTCTTCACTGGGCAAGAGGCAGGTCTCATCGTATGCCTTGAGCAGGCTGACGCCCTTGGCAGCGCGTTCATTGTCGGTGACGGCACAGTAAGTGGGATCAACCAGCAGAACCTGTAATGTGAGAGACAATTGGCTAAAAATTTAAAATGAACCTTTTGTTTTATTACCTTGAGTGTGGGCAGACACAAAGGAGCACAGAGACGCATTAATACCGCGCTCAGACTCGTCATAAAAGCATCACTTGCCGTGCTATGTACCGTCTGCTCCAGATTAATATTGATTGTGCTCCAAAGATGACCACGCGCCAAATTAGCATCCAGACAATTCGCCAACCATTGAAGGGTCTTCTTCTTGCTTTCCGGTGAAAGTACAAGCAACTGTTTCACCAGCAAAAAGGTGGAACGCTGATGATGCGACAACAATGTCCACAGGGAGGGATCTGTTTGTTGTATGGAAAAATCGCGAAAGTATTCATAGGGCTCTGCCTGAGTTTTGGGTAAAATGGAAATGCTCAACAGCTGTCCCAGCAAAGTGTCCATATAGTCGCCACCTGTAAAATGCAGAAATCAGTAAATGAAGTCATTAAAAATCCATTGCTCCTACCCTTGGCCTTGGGATTTGGTGTGGTAAAGTCAATAAGCAGTTCTCCCAGCACACCGGCTCGTTTGTCTGCCACAAAGAAATTGAGTATGGCAAATATATTCTTCTTGATGCTAATCAATGTGTCTTTGGCTATTGACTTTTGCAGATCACCTAACATGGGATAGAAGACGGCTTTCAAAGCCCCCAGAGCCTCCAAGGGATCCACTTCTTCAAGCATTTTGAGCGTCACACGCACCAGAAACTCTTGGGTAAAGTTGCTATCCTCTTCGGCCTGCTCGAATAACTCTAGCCATTGGGTGGCAAATGTTTGCGAATTGGCAAACAGTTCCGGCTGACGCATACAGGTACTCGCATTATTTAGTATGAGATCCAGCAGTTTCGTGCAATCCGGCTGCAGCTGCTGGCAACGGGTAAAGGCTCCATGCAGATAACAAATGGCACGAGTCTCTAAAGCTTCACGGGCATAATCCCTGCCACTCTGGCCACCCACCAAGTACTTAAGCGTATCCGTCAACATCAAACGCTCGAACACCGCATGAGCCAGCAAATCCTCGCCGACGGTAGTCTCACTGGTGTCCACCACCACCTCGGCCAGACATAGAATTTGTTTGTTCTCATTCTGCTTGCTGTCCAATGTGAATAAAAGAACCTTCTCAATTAGTTTATTGGACACGCCATCCGTCGACGGACCCTCTCCAAGCAGAGCAGCAAAGGGATTCTCTTCAATGCTTGTCATGCTGTCTAGGCAGGGGGGTGTGCGTAGCTTTTGTAGTAAATTTATTTAAATTATAATTCCAGTTTGGCTGTCGATTACTTTTTTCGAATGAAATATTTTCCTTGAACTCGAAACACAGATGATTCGAGCTAGAGATGAGAGCGTGAGTATAAGTTGACTCACGGCAGTATAAGACACTAGAGTAGTGATTTAATTTTATTTAGGTTTATAATTTCTTGCACATTTCCATATGAATTTCCGAGAGTGCTATTATGCGAGGTCCAAGGGCGTAGCCCTTTTAATTTATAACTTAAGTTTTCCTCCTTGTCCTTATCTTGAAGATTGCTTCTCATTTCATATCAAATGCAAATAAATCTAATTATTTAATGTTGAAATATATAATTTAAGAAATATTTAAGAAAAGTTCAGGCACAGCTGCCCCCACCTTTTCGGAAAGCAGGCTACGCCCTTGGCGAGGTCTCTAATCTTGCTCCCAATACAAGAGTTGCACAAGACTTTAATTGTTCTGTTTAATTTGGACAACAATGCTAAAAATGCTAGGCATTTAATTTCGACAAAATATAGCTCTGCTTAAACAACTCCAAGTAGAAGTTCATTTGATCACTATTCGTTGCTTATATACTCACATCTCTAGTTAGAGCTGACATACTTTTAAAGTGACCAGAGTTTTTAAATAAAAAGTGGCCGATTTTAAGTTGAAGTTTTAAGCTTTGGACATATGACAGCCATATAACTTTTTGTTTTTAAAGGCCTATACTCAGATAAGATAAATTTTAAGTTTGGTACAATATTTCACATGAATAGAAACAATTTCATACAAATAAGATGCCTTTTCAAACGTATTTAGATTTCAAAGCTGTACAAAATTGTTTCTATAGATGTGAAATATGTACCAAACTAAAATTTATCTCATCTGTTACTCATTTATTACACCGAGAATTTTAACCTTCAAGAAAATTTTTAAATCAAACAAACTAAACCAATTTTACAACAATCTTTTCACGTTTATTATCTTAAACAATTTATTTGTGATTTTTCTTGATTACTACCAAATGTACGCACTCAGCGGTCAAACAATTGGTAAACCCCTTTGCTAAAACAATTCCGCACCTGCACACAAATACCCAGCAGAACTGCACAATCGCCAAGTCTGGTCACACTGCAGTAGTTAAACGAACAGTTTGTTGTTCTTACGTAGAAAGTGGCGAAAATGATTTCAACTTGTTTTCAAATTTATATTTATTTTATTTAACAAATAAGATTTGCAAAAAGAACCAACAAAACCGAACAATAGAAGTCTAACGTT
Organism: Lordiphosa stackelbergi; assembly: GCA_018904235.1. Classification (NCBI taxonomy): domain Eukaryota; kingdom Metazoa; phylum Arthropoda; class Insecta; order Diptera; family Drosophilidae; genus Lordiphosa; species Lordiphosa stackelbergi. The sequence goes on from JAEIFU010000541.1 coordinate 5,002, forward strand.
TGCTTTGAGGCCTTCGAGCCCAGCTCCTGCCCCTCAGACAAACTCTCCCCGTGGCTAGTGCGCGAAATCAATTACAAAATCGATTGCCGTATTTCTCGAACTGTCATGCAAAATAGGAAAATGTGCAATGTTGTTACCGAAATAGAAACAATGACGGCAAATAGCCGTCGTCGTCGTCGGCGATTTCCCTCTTCCTCACCTGTATCACACACCTTGGTCCGGCCGAGGCCACAGGAGCGCTGGAAAAGGATGCTTCTCATGGGATTGGTATTGATTGCGATGATCAGTACGGGCTGTGAGGCCACGGATACGGATATAGCTCTGGATGCCAAGGCCACATTAAATCATCGCATACAAAGTCTGGATCTGCTGGTGTTTGTATTTCTTTTGGCCTTGACTGTGCTGACGATTTGGCTGTTTAAGCATCATCGCGTATCCTGGCTACATGAGACGGGACTGGCGGTGATTTATGGTGAGAAACCTAAATATCTCAAGGTCAAGACTATTGATTATGTGTCATCAGTGTCACCATTTGATTCGCCAGTCAGTCACCTGTTTGGTGTACAAACCTTCTCCCCCTTTCCCAACCCTTTGCCCGGTCTTTGTCTATGAAATTGCGTTTTTGTGAGCAAGCCGTAATGGTCCCCATGCATGCATTTGCACACATGTCTATAAATTTAGTATATATTGTGTATAACGGCATTTCAGGTTCTATTGGGCATTTCCACACTTTTTCATTGCTGAAAGAATACAACCAGCTCTCTCCCTTTAATTGAAAGAGTCAACAACAAGTATGCTTCAGCTTAATTAAAGCTAATGAAACAATTCAATAAACTGGTTAACAAATTCATTAGCCAACCGACTAAAAATTGAGTGGCGTCTGAAAAGACCTCACTATGCAAATAAGCACGTAGCGGTGATATTTAAATTTATTTTACTTTTCTCGTATCTAAATTGCGGGTCTTTCGCCCCCTTCTATAAAACACTGATTCGTCACTTGCAAAGCCCAGCGAATCAGCTTAATAAGACTTCTGCTATAGATAAGAGGCCAGACTTTATGCTGTTATTGAAATGTAGTTTGCCGATAAGAACCCATTTTTTTAGCGATTCAGCATAGGGGTTTTTTGCCTGAACAAAATTCTGGGTATACTTATCACCAATTCTAAGCTGTTAGTCACTTTATAGAAATGCTTTTGTGATAGGTCAGGCCAATGTTCAAGATTAAAGTGTGCTGAAGCAAACCAATAACCGCAAAAAAGTTCAGTCCAGTTCGTGATAATTTTATTTCTAATAAAAAAAGATTTCCAAGTAACAATTTGTCATTTATACAATGTATAATATGATATTCCTGAATCCAGCTGTTTATTATAAAATAAAATTAATGAATTATGGTTCTTTGGCTTTTGAAATCAAATTGAATTTTAATTTCAAATTGCCAAGAAAATAGCTTTTTTTATTTGTAAACGCAAAATATTGCTCACGTTCAACGTATTATTAAAACTAGTAGGTGTGACTAAATTTAATAACTGTTGAGTATGCTAATTTGATAAGAAATAACCGACAAATAAGTTCTAAAAGTGCAGTTTAATGCATGAAAGGTTTAAGATGCTTGGCCATTTTTTGCGAAAATGTTTAACTATATATAATATTTCCGCTGCCATGCAACGCTCTCTCCGCTGAGCTGATTCACTAAAGTAAAAGTAACGAAAATACACAATTGAGCACATTTGGCATATATTTCTTTCAGCATGAACGGCCTTACAAAATTAAATTATAATGGACCAGCTGACGCTTAGGATCTTTGAATTTACTGTTTCCGATATGTATTCAAGTTTGAACTGTCTGAAATTTACTATTAAACAGAGAATCAAACCGAATCAAAGGGCATAGCCGGATTTGTAGGGGAATCGGTCCCCAATGCTTTTAATTTTTTGAGTATGCAGTTTTAAAGTACATCAACCGAATGAAATTTAGCGATTGTTTTTTAAACTTCTAGTACCAACCATTAATTTTTAACAGCGATTTTTATCATTTCTACCACAAGGCTTTTTCAAGCTATCTGTCCATTAAAAAATTCCAAATATTTTTCTGGTCAAAGCTGTTATGTATAACCTCCCCCAGGATAGTTTTTCAGATTTTTGAACTGAAAACCGCAACCTACAAAAATCAGCGAAATTTTTAACACCCTTTATTTAAGACTTCTAGTTGAGGTTCCACTTTCGTTTTTTACATGTTCAATTGTCTTTCATAGATACAATTTCTGTAATTTTTTCAGAATTTTAAAAGTTGTGGAAGGTGGTTAAAATTAAATAAACAATAATTTATATATTTTTTTAATATTTTCAGTATTGTTGCTTTTTATATGTATATTATTTATTGATTCAGTCATCGTCACTGTCTCCATTTATAACTGGATCGGCGTCCACGTTCTTGTAAAGATTACTCAAGATATCGGCGGGTCTGATTATTTTTTACAGATAGCGACCATGCGACAAATATTAGATTACAGCAGCTAAGTGTGAGCAGCATCCGACAGTCCTATTTCCATTGGCACCTTCACAGCAATACCGGTTCTGGTAGGTCCCAAAACTCCCGTTTCGGTAAAAGGTTCCGTTGTGGTTGGATATTTATTTTGGTATTCGGTTTCGTACTGGTAGCTAAATTTTTATTTCGGTATACCTATTTAGACACTGGTAAAATTAATGGAAAACTTTAAACTTTAGTCCAAACAGAGTGGGTAAGCAAGCTATACACTTGTAGGTGTACATTAGAGCGGTCCCCATGTATATGAAATATTTAAGGTCATGCTCTCACCCCCCTATCTGATACTTTTTCATGTATAATTAGCGTAAATAAAAAACAAAATTTAAAAAAGTCGAGTTTTAACGGGCGCGTATGGCCTCCAAAGTGTTATAGAATAACTCATACGCAGTGTTGCCTATAATCATATATTTTTTTATTTATAAACAGTCGGCGATGATTTTATTTTTAAACTATTCAAGTTTTGAAATATTTTATTTTCACAAATGTAAATCCCTTTTTGAATTCTAAACAATGACAGCAATTGAAATTAACTAATAACTTCGATTGTAAAAATTTGTATTAGGTGAACGTGTCGTATGATTAATATTATTTAAAACTTTGAGACCCTGTCGCGCCCATTTAGAATTAAAATAAAATTTTTTGACTTTCACAATTATTAATTATACAACAAATATTAGCTTAGGTAATGCTGAGACCTCCTTTTTTCCATTTTGCCGGTTTGGGGACCGCTCTAGTGTACATAACTGATCAATTTTATTAGCGTGTGTTTGCCATAAACAAAACGCACAAGTTTATGTTCATAAGATGATTAAAATAAAAGATGATAAATACAAAATTAGTTACAAAGAAGTTAAATTAATGATTGCTTCTTAGAAGCATAACAGCTGTCAATGTATTTCCGTACATATAATTTCTTAGCGGAGACATGATAAACTTCACTCCGGAAAATAAACGTTCTACGCTTACTTGGGGAGCTGACACAGCAAGAATAACTTTTGACAGTTCATACAATTCTACCATTTAAATACATCATCTTAATTTTGATTGATGCCTTTAAACTGTTTTGTGAATATACTAAACTATTTGTATTGTCCTCTTTCGTTTCATTTAAATTCATATATAAATCGGCTTCATCTGCACTTTCAGACAAAGTAATTGGGTTAGAGCCGCTTTCAACATTTAGTTGCAATTGAACAAAAGTGGATAAAATTCTTGAATATATATCTGTCAAAGCATTTACACACGTACTTTCCTGTTCAGAGGTTAGCTTGACATTAAATAGAGGTTCTAAGAAAATGCCACATAGGAATGCATTATTTTCAAAGAGTCTCGCAATTTTCTATTTCACTGAACAACAGTTTTGCCGAGAACAAGTTGACAATTGAGTCAGTCTAGTAGTTGAGCTCAGAACCGAAACTGTACCGTTACAATGATTAGTGTTTTTTTCGATCTTTTCGGTTTTAAAAATATCGTTTCTCGCACACCGGTATACAAATATTAAAAAAATTGGTTCCGTTACCGGTTTCGGTTCTGAGTTTTTATCGTTTCTATTCTGTATTCCGGTTTGATTCCCTGCTATTAACATTCGAACTCATCTGAACTTATTTGGAATTAATTTTAAACTGGGAACACTTCATACACACCATATTTAACTGTCTTAGCTTAAGGTCCTCTTCTAGTCTAGGCTTCTGAATTTTTCCTGTTTTTTAAAAACTTGTAGAAAAAATCGGGAAAAGATTTTGTAATTCGGTTTTTTGTCTTTGGTTGCATAATTTATAAAAAAAAATATTCAAATTAAAAATGTGTGAATGCGAGGGGTGTTAAAAGAGTTCTCGCCGTCCATAGTAGGAGCTTCTAAAAAAGGTGTGTTGACGGCTCGCAGCTTTCCAAAGCAAAACGGGAACGCGTTGAACTATTTTTATTAGATTTAAAACATGGATTTGTAAGCTTTCACCGATATAAATTTATTAAAATCGGTTCAACAGTTCTTGAGAAATTAAGGTCAAAGTGCATCACAACCTGTTAAGCAAAAAATTTCCAAGTAAAACTTTTTTTCAAAAAAGCAATTTTGAAAATTTTTTTATTATACGAGGGTCGGGAAAAAAGTAGATTTTGTTAAAACATATTGTCGGATCTGCTTGAAAATTTTAAACATTTAAGTAAATAAAAAAGAATTTCTTGACCAGAAGAAGGCCTTAAGCCGCCTGGTTCGAAACAGGGAATATATTTAACTTAATACTTACAACCCACAGAGATAACTTCTATTTCATAGCTCAATAATTTCATAGATTTGAACCGATTCGGCACCGGTTGTAAACCAGTAAAATATTTAAATTGTTCATACCCACCTTCACATTAAATTTCAGATTTATTGCTTAAATAATTTCTGCTCTAAACCACTTACAAACTGGTTCACAGAATTGAGACCATAGCTCGCAAATAACTGTTGACCGTTTATCCCTTTGCGGTCTGCGCTTCGTTTCGCTTTGTTTTGGTTTTCAGTTCACTATTCTCAGTTGAGCTATTTTGGTTGTGCTCATGCAACAACAACTTACAGAGAGCGATCCGACTGAGCGCTCGCACATTAAAAGGTTAGGAGATGAGCAAAAAAGTGAAAGGTTCAGCGTAAACGCTCGGTTCATCTCTAAGGGGCCGCGCACACATGCAGCTGAACCATGAACTTTGGTCAGAGCTTTAAGCTTTCGAAAAACTAATATTTTTACAAATCATTGGTGCCATTATAAACTTTGAAGTTGAAACTATATGTATCAAAACTTTTGTTTTTCCTAAAATAAAATACCTTTTCACAACAAATTTAGAAAAATACGTATTTTTCGTCTTTCTTACAGCCCATAAATGAAAAAATTCGCCCATGAAGATATTAACAGTAAAAATCTTGTGACCCCATATTTTTCTCCTTTTCTTTATTTTTCTCTGCACTTTTAAATTTTCGCAATCGAGGGGATACCATGTCGCTAGCAAGTACAAAATGTATAAGCTAAAAGCTCAGATCAGGCACATGTGTGCGCACCTTTTAAATAGTAGATGTGCTGAATCAGATTCTGTTTCAGTGCTGTCAGTTCATCTTTCAGCTGCATGTGTGCGCGGACCCTAACGCTTTACTCAAAGCAAAGACCAATATGATCTCTAAGATGCCAAACGGCCATATATTGGTTTTGCACTATGCAGCTATTTTTTTGGTGGCTCACACAAAGTTGAGAGCGTAAAAATCTAAAAATAGAATGCACTTGCTTGTGTGAGTAATGCTTAAGAATACGTGAGCACACTTACAGTCGTCGGCTGTCGTTGTATGCGTACCAAAAATCGGCTGGCTCTAGAGCGCTCTCTCTCTCTCTGGCTTTTCAAGAGAGCCAAAAGCCAGTTGAAAAGCCAGCTCCGAAAAATCGTGTGCAAAAAAATCGTATGGCGTTATTCATCTTCATATTTTAATGTTTTTGCTCAAAGGGTCCGTGTATAACAGTTATTTTTGGACAACGAAAAACGGTCAACAGTTATTTGCGAGCTCTGATTGAGACTGACTGTGTGTGATATACATAAGTTGTGTAACGGTTATTAAGCTCATTTAGTTTGCGTTGCTGTTACCGTTATTAGTATCGAATATGGGCAAATCTGTGACAAACCACATCAAAAAGAAGCGGATTTTGATTTTTAATTTTTATAGACAAATTTGCTATCCAGAAGCATTTTTCCCCATTTTAAAGATGCACTTAATAAGATTATATCAAATCCTTGTCTGATACTCATCTAATATTCTGTCTTCAACACTTCTCTTGACGTCCTGGCCTCTGCTTAAACTTATTATTATTGCCTGCAAAACACATGTGACAAAAAGACTGACATTTAAGCTCGACTGTTAATAAGTGAAACCTATTAAAATTGTTGTAATTTCCTTACCTTTTCTTCTTTTTCATATCTTGCAGGCTTAATTGTGGGCGCCATTATACGATATGCGGGTACATCTACCACTTTAGTACACATAGAAGTGGAACCTCAGGGTAGTCCCACATATACCGATAAATTACCACCTGATACGCTTTGGTTTAGGGTAAGTTGCTGAACCTTGACTTTGATAACCACCTTTTATTTAACAAATTCTTGCAGTATCCTGTGAATCAAACAAACAATTCTAAGCTGCCGGAGGGTGTTAAGACCTATGCTTACGCATTTCGCGGTCAGGTGTATGATGTGGATGAAAATGAAATCGATTTAAAGGCCACATTCGATCCAGAGGTGTTTTTCAATATAATTTTGCCGCCGATCATCTTTTATGCGGGCTATAGCTTGAAAAAGGTATTGCATGGCGCTGAGAAATAGTTAAAAAGTTGAAATTCAATTTCCATTTTATTTACAGAAATATTTCTTTCGGAACCTGGGAGCCATTCTGACATTTGCCATTGTGGGTACCACCTTGTCGGCCTTTTTAATCGGTGGCTTTATGTATGGCTGTGTGAAATTGATGCCGAACTACTTGAGCAGCAGTTTTACATTTTTGGATACGCTTTATTTTGGAGCCTTAATATCGCCCACAGATCCGCTTACCATATTGGCCATTTTCAATGATTTGCGAGTGGATGTGAATTTGTATGCGCTAGTTTTGGGTGAATCTGTGCTAAACGATGCTGTGGCCATTGTACTTAGCGGGTAAGCTCCAGAGAAAGCTGTGAAAAATTTGTTCTAAATTTCTCATTTCGTTTTAGTGCCATTCAAAATTATGGAGAGCATTATTCGAACACGGGAGAGTTTGAAACTACCGCCTTTCTACGCTCGCTAAGTGATTTCTTCTCCATATTCTTTCTCTCACTCTTGATTGGTGCCGCCATGGGCTGTTTGACAGCATTGATATCCTTTTTATGCAATATTTTTGATAGTTCTTAGTCTAAAATGTAATTTAACTTGATTTCCTTAACTCTCTGCAACCAACACTTGACCAAGTTTACGCGCGTTCGTGATTTCCCTCTGCTGGAATCGGCTCTGTTTGTGCTGATGAGCTACAGTACTTTTCTGCTGGCCGAGGCCACTGAACTGACAGGCGTGGTGGCCGTTTTGTTCTGTGGCATCTGTCAGGCTCATTATACATACAACAATCTGTCGGAGGATTCACGGCAACGCACTAAGCAAATCTTTGAGCTGCTCAACTTTTTGGCTGAGAATTTCATCTTCTCCTATATAGGAGTGTCGATGTTTTCGTTTCCCAAGCATCATTTTGATGCGGGATTTATTATAACGGCCTTTGTAAGTTTGGAGAAAATTTTGAAGAATGCCGAAATTTTATTAAGCAATCTCTTATATATCGTCTGACAGATCTGCGCCGCCTTGGGTCGTGCTGTGAATGTATATCCCCTATCCTGGCTGTTAAATATCAATCGCAAACCAAAAATCTCTGCAAACTTCCAGCATATGCTGTTCTTTGCAGGCAAGATCATTTATAAATCCATCATTATTTTAGAATATTAAATATTTTATGTTCCAGGTTTGCGTGGGGCCATGTCATTTGCCTTGGCCATACGAAACACGGTATCGGATGCACGTCAGACCATGTTAACAGCCACATCACTGATTGTCATCTTTACGGTCATCATTCAGGGTGGAGCAGCTAACTTTTTCCTTAATTGGTTAAAAATACCGTAAGTTGTTGAGCTTGTATTTAAAGAGCGAGTTTTTAATGAGAAATAAATTTCCATTAATTACAGTGTTGGCGTCGATGAGGAGACTGAACAATTAAATAACTATCAAGTGCATAGTGTAAGTATTGCAAGCAATCGGATACAACGTGCTTTGGCATAAACTAGTTTTAGTAGGATTTATGGGAATCTCCCCGACTTAAAGTCAGTTATTATCGTCATATTTGTAGTTTAGGGTGTTTAGTTAGGCTAAAGTTAGGGAAGTGATGTCAGTATTCAAATTGAGGAATAGTTCTTAAAATCCAGAAATTTTAAACTTTCTTCCTCTTGCTGTCGAGCCCAGCAAAGGCATTAGGTTTACCAAAAACAGAATTTAGTTAATTTGCATTCACCGAACTAACATATTCAGACCTGTTCGCGTTTCCGAATCAGACTATTCAGATTTGGTAAGAGTTTTGGACGATAAGGGTTAAAAGTGCGCCACCGCTGCACCACACCCGGCATGTATACATTCGTCTAAATATTTAAATATATAAAGCCAAATTTAGAATGATTCTTTGAAAATTATAGGGAAATATATTTCACCGTACTAGAACTGTAAAGCAAAGTCCGGCACCTTTCCAATTTCTGTGTATACATCAGCCCTCTGTGGCAGCGACGTCGAAATACCGTCACTGTCAGAGTTTCGATGTGCTGCTTCAAAAACAATAAAGCAGTACAAAATTTACTTCGATTCCATGTCTACATACTAGTGTTGGGTTGCTCATGAGTGAGTGAACAAAATTGAGTTGTTCTTTTAACTGAACAAGTGAACATTTTCTTCTACAATTGTTCATTTTTGTTCAGCGTGTCTTGTTCACTCTTTTCTTGTACTGTTCTTGCTCCGTTCGAGCTCTGTTCTTGCTCTGATGTTCTTTTACGCAGAGAGTTGTTCCGTCTTGCTCTGTTAACTTTTTAGTTTCTCTCTTGCTCTGTGAGCTGTTAAGTCTCTCTCTTGCTCAACTACGCTTGGAAAATGCGTGATGATTGGGGGCCAAACAGCTATACACACACAAACAATTTTAATCATCTGTTTTCTCACTCGCTAAGAACGCAAGAACAAATGAGCAAGAACAACTGAACAAGAACAACTGATGAATTACTAGTGAACAGAACAAAAACAACTGAACAGTGATCAATTCGAGTGAGTTGACTCACTTAGAAAAAAAGAACAAGTTCAGTGAAATGAACAACCTTTGCCCAACACTACTACACACACACAACGTAATGCCAAAATTTGCATGTATTTTTTGTGGGCCTCTGCTGTAAACCAAATTTTAACCTACAAATTTGTGTTCAACCTTTCTAAAAACCGATCTAAAACGAACTCAATGGGCGTATTCAGCAGATAATTCCGATTTACGATTTGTGATTTATGATTGCCGTTCCGGAATACAGTGATTGACGATTGGGATTAAGAAATTTGATAATCATGTTTGTTGGATAGAAATCGAACAAAACGTATGATTGGTTAACGATTGCTGGGTCAGCCTACCTTTGTACAGACATTCAAATGAAATTATCTTTTAACCAATCCATAAATATTGGAGATATTGTGTGAATGTTTTGCATTGATGAAAAGTACTAAAGCCACAGAATATCTTAAAGTATGCAATCAATTCCATTCAGCAGAGACTCATCAGCAATCGCAAATCGTAAATCGGTAATCGCTAATCGAAATTACCTTCTGAATACGCCCAATGCTTTATGAAGCGTTCGAACCTCCGAATCGAAACATATAAAGATTTTTGAGATACCCACAAGGTTACAAAAAGACCAACTTTTGCAACAAAGAAGATAGCAAACTTTCCATAGATATTTTTGATCGATTGTACGCTTTCCCCCAGCACGTCTGGCTTAAGAAATATTTGCATAAGCGTGTGTTGAGCGAAGTTTGTTTACATTTGTAGGTCCTGTGGCCATATTAAAAAGTAGCCTTTTCCAACAACTGCATTGAATAAAGTTACAAAAAAACCAAACACGAAGGTTTAAACATGTTCATAAGATAGTAATTTATTGATTTTAATATGAAAATATAGTTTTTTTTTTTATAAAATCGATCTTTTAATTGAATTCCGATCAAAAAATATATGGAAAGTTTGCTGTCTCTGTTGCAAAAGTTTGCCTTTTTTTGTAAACCTGTGTTATCTTCTTCTTTTTCTTCTTCTTTATTGGCCATCACAACCGTTTGACGGTCTGGGCCTCTGCAATTGGTCGCAGTTTTCATTGGTGGAGATTTTTTTACGGTGGTGGGTACCAAACCCGTCGCACTAACCCTATATATTTAACCCTGTAGGGAAGGGGGGTGGCCGCCACGTTGCCAGCAGCCATGCCGGTAGTCACCGGTGGTCACCACGAGGAGGTGTGGGTCGACTTGAGACTTAGTAAGCCAGGATCACGCTGGGTTCGCCAAGTTGAACCGATCAGCGGCTTAACCTGAATACATACGCCCCCAATAGGTCCAGAAGATCTATGACTAGGAGTTCTGGGCCACCACCAAATCTATGTTATGCTGTGCGTAAAATGTGTAACATGACTAGGTTTACTGAAAAACACAAAAAAATGGATTGTGTCTAAATGAATTAAATACCTATATTCAATATTAATTTAATTCTGTTTTAATTTAGTTGAGTGTAATTAAAAAAATTATAATTCATCCAATTAAATTTATTCAATCTATTAAATAAGGCAATTCATTTTTTTTCGTAAATTAAATTAATTCTATATTAGGGATGTCCTTAAAATCTCTAGAGATTTTTGTATAAACGATTGAACTTCCAACTAAACTGGGACTTTTTTTTTCAAAGTGCCAAAAATTAAACCGCCTACTAGATTTTGCGGAAGGAAACCCGTTGGCATCAAATCTACTTGGCTTTGAACAGGCGGTTTCAATTCGCTCAACTTTTGTCATCCAATTTATTAGCCGGGCATATTTGTGCCCATATAAATTCAAACAGCTTAAATATGAAATGATAATGTTTACATGAAAACCTCTAAAGATTTCTGGGACACACCCGCATATGACATTACAATATCTGAACGATTCATTTCTGTTACCCGTTTAACTCAAAAGAGTTGTCAGTTGATTTCAGTAAATAACAAAATAAGGAAACTAAGTCAGACTATTAAATAATATAGGACTCAATAAAATTCCTGATAGACTTTAATATGAACGTCCCCTGTAAACGATGCCCTCCTCGAGTAGTTTCGCTCTTTAGGAAAATTGTTTCAATTTCTTGTTTCTTATATCACTATTCTTTTGTACATTTCTGCGCAATTCACAACATTTTTGCATCCATAAAAAAGGTATACAATTCCATGGACAATTCACATCCACCGGTATGTCATAATCCAATTTTATATAATTTGAGAGGTTTTTAGAATATATGAGATTTTTGATACGTATATTTTTTGAATTGAAACTTATTTGGTGGAATTCTGTGTTAGTCTGATGGTTACTTGCAGGATGTGGAAGGCGGTGGCGTAAGTGGGCGTGGCAAGACACGTCTGGCCAGTGGAGCTGACTCCAATTTGGATACACCCATAGAAGGAGCAAATGGAAATCTCGGTGGGGTCGGCACTCGACGTCGGAATAGTCATGAAAAGGCCATACTGGCGCGAATTTGGGGAAATTTTGATACCAAGTAAGTGAACCTTATAATATTCAGTTTGGAATACTTGATGGCGAATTTAAATTTTCTTCAGATACATGAAACCCTTGCTGACGCATTCGCGACCCACCCTGTTGGAAACATTACCTGTATGCTGCAATCCCATAGCCAGGCTGTTGACCACCACACAGCAACTGACACAGGTACGGGCGAGTAGGCGTCAGATTATGTGATTAGTGTTTCAAATACTTTTTCCCTTCCAGGATGGCAGTGAATTCAGGCGAGTGGATTCCGACTCAGACATATGCATAGATAATGATACTGGCAATGGCCTCATCCAGGATGGCTTAAATGCTGGGGGGGTGCCAGGGCGACGGAACTCCTTGAGTCGCGTAAGTATCCGTTACACGGGTGATACTCACAATCTACTTGCTAGCTACCGAAATCTTGAATGAAGCACCAAAACCCAAAGACTAACCAAAACTGTAGCAAGGGGAGAGACACTAACCAAAGATTTATGTTTTTTGTTGAATTTGAGATTTGTTAAAAAAAAAACGGAATCTTTAATTTTGTATATTTTGTTAATTATTTGTTAAAATTGTCCAACGATTTCTAGTCGAAAAGATAACGGAAATACTTGAATGTATATATTAATTATATATTAATTTATTGTTAACCCTATTAAATTGCATGCTAAAAACAACAAACTACAACAGTAACTGTCTCAGCAAACAAAACAAAATATAAGATATTAATTTATTTATTTACCGGCGGCCTCCTTCTTTTCTTTTTCTTCTTCTGTCTTTCCTTCATCTAACAAAACTCTCATACGGACTCTTTATTTTGATTTTGGTTGCATCCTGAAACTCAACACTCAGTCGAATATTTTGTATGAAACTAATCATCACATTGCAAACGAACTCAGCCTGGTTACTAATAATTTCATGTAAATCGAATTGGTTTTATTTCTCTAGTTTTCCATTTAATTTTTTTAATATCACTTTCTTTTGTACCACAATTTGGAAAAGGTAAAACGCACAGCAAAGTGATAATTAGTATAATTGGACAGTGGAATATGTCCATAACTCTGGCAGGAGCTTTTTTCAAGCATATTCTGTTTTGGTATCCTAAATTTATATGTATTGTTTTTCTTTGTATTCATTTCTCGATTAACTAATTTTCTTAGACTCTAACATGCGACTAACCATGTAAGTACAAAATTTTGAAAGCAGTTTTACACTACCGGTCAACTGAATAGATCCAAGATTATGAGCTTGAATTCGTTTTTAATTATTTTATTTGACATGCCAAAAGGGACGCGTAGAGGTAAATCTGTAGTTTCAGGTCACTCGGTTTCTTTTAAAAAGTTATTTTTGAGCTTTATTAATTGGTTGGAAAGCAAACAATATTTTTTGTTCTATATAAATAATATATTTTTTTTGAATCGATGGCGAGCTTAACTCTAAAATTTGTTTTCCATTTTCGATCAATGAAATAGACTGTAGTACTTTAAAATAAATGACAAAATCTTTCAGAAAGCCATCTCCACAGTTTCTCCATGATGTTGTGGTCAGCAGATTGTAGAGGCCTGTTTCTCCCTTATGGTGAATTACCTTTTGGTCCTTTATGCACATTTAACCATTCGACCGGTATGTATTTGGACTTTATTTTGTTGAAATGTCCAATTTCCACGACCCATTTGATATTTACATACATAAATCAAATAATTTCATCTGAGCCCAATCACCTTGAGCCAGTAAAATTTTATATTTTATTTAAGAAAAATTTTAGTCCTTGAAAAATAGTGTTGTTAAGACTGGAAAGACTCTTTACATTTTCAAGGGCAATTATTGTCGCAATTTTTCATTAACTAAAGTCGCTTTTGTATATAAGATCAACGACTTATTCATAGACGAAAAATTGTCACTAATCTGATTATCTTCTTGACCTTGATACTATAAAACAAAATATTTACCCATCAAAAAATCACTAAAAAAAATTAACAAGAACTATTTTCTGAGCATTTTTTATGTGTCCTCTATCGTCTAGAGCTCTGAAATGTTAACTCTGTAAGTTTTAATACAGCGATGTCCTTTGGTTCCTCCCCGTGGCCGAAAACGCTTGCCGAAGCTGAGACCAAAGAGTTCGAAGCGATTAGGTCAAAGCAAATTCTCGGCGCTTTATTTTCGCACACCAATAATATCTCACTTTTTGGTCTCGCTTTCCATCGCTGTTTCAATATATTTAGACTAAGGACGAAAACCAGAACCTAACCTTTAAGAACCAATTCGGTTCAGGTTTTTATGGCTACCATTTTCCGAACCTTCAAAACTTATTGTTCACTTAAAAAGTGTATTATAATTTTGCCCAGAAGTTTCTAATGCAAAGAAGTAATCATCTATACTTATAAATCTGTAGGCCCGACAGACTGACATATTATCAACCCACAGCCAAAACTGCTTTTCCTACAGATCTAAGATTTAGCATAGAACTTCGTTTCGTTATGCAGGCGCGCACTAAGAATCAAAAATTGAAAAATTTCACCGCGAAGTGGGTAAAATTGCCAAAGAAAAGTTTGTATAGAGCACATGACAAGCAAAACTGATTTGCTAACAGCGCGAGAGAGAGTGAGAGAGTGAACGGCGCGCTCAGTGACAGGATGTGCTGTGTGCGTGTATCAGAGGCAGCAAAAGGAAGCCGACAGAAAAGTGCACTTGTGTTGGTGAACAAGAGAGCTCTCTCCAGACTTCAGACGTTTTACTTGGAATCCACCGATTCACACAACCATAAGTTTGGCTCTCGTTTTGCAAGACTGACTTCGGCTCGTGTGAGCTGTGGATGGCCGCCTCTGGCGTGTATGTGTGTTGTGTTTTACTGTCGGGAAAAGAGTGAAGAGCGGTGGAAGACGGAAAGGAGGGTGGGAAAAGAGTGGTGAGCGGGTGAAGAGGCGTTGATGAAAATACGGGGAAACCAATTTGAATTGAAATATAATTGAAGAGTGCTGATGCTGCTCTGAAATTAATATCGCTATACCTGCCTGAAATTCACTACGTGGTCGTGCGGAAGAGGTATGTTTTCAGCATCCACTTGACTGACAGGGAATAATATTATATTAGGTTCGGAATTGCTCGCGAGCGAGCCTCGCGCTCGCTCTTTTCTTGGCTCTCGCTCAGAGCCGAGAGCCTCTGATAGTGAGCCGGGAGCACTGAGCGGCTCCCAGCTCCTGATCGAAAAATCTCTGTTCTGAGCTGAGATCCATAGCTCGTGAGCCGTGAGCCATCAACCGGCTCATGGCTCGTGAGCCACAACACTCGGCTCAGGAGCTACTGCACTCGGCTCGAGAGCCACAGCACTCGGCTCTGAGCTGTGGGCCCCAGCTCGTGAGCTGCATAAACACGTACGAAGTTAGCTTTGCTCTAGCCGTTTTTAAGAAAATGTTACTGGTCCCTAAGTTTTCAAGGTTTTTAAGTTTATGAATATAGAATAATTTTGCTAATTGGTTGAATTCTCCTTTGTGTAAAGGTACGTTTCCGTTCGTCCCTGGTAACATTAGGTTTGTTTAAGCTGTGGTAGCTTTATGGGCTAATTCTGTTTGTTTGAATATTTATAAGATATCGCTGCAGAGCTTTGGCTAAAATGTTGAGTCTATTCAGTTGACTGACAGAGTAGGACAGCTTAATCTATTACAACAAATGCTTCGTAATAAAATACACATTTATAATTTTGTTTCCTAATTTTATTATTGTTTTATTTGATTTTTTTTTAGGTCACACCCGAGCATCGAAATAATTATATTTAAGTTTGTTATCAATTAATTGGTCTCATTTGAAATGAAAATATGTACAAATTAGTTCCTTTTAAACATTACAGTTTTTTGTTTGTGATTCGAAAATTCTAGTTATCAGTTATACAAGAATCTAATTTTAAATTTGTTTTTATTATAAGGGAAAACATCAATTGAATAAAACACCACATGATATACAGGAAAAATACGTATATTGAAATATGTTTCATAAACACTCACAGCCGTATTTCTTTTCTCTCGTTTTATTTGAAAATTGCTGCAACTATTGTGCAAACATTTTAATATACTAACCGTATTCCACACACATATTTAGATGGAAATAATGGAACACGTTCAAAGTCCCGTGTCTACAAGAATCCGTTTATTAGGATTTTATGGCAAAAAGTTATAAGTCTTAGAACTATTAACAAGCTTTTCTCAAATTGGCCTGCAATAAGTTAGTGTATATATATTTTCTAAAATTTCCTCAAAATATGCTGATTTTGTTTAACTTAAAAATTATTAAGATTTATTGTATTAATATATGAAAAGCAAAGCTCTATTTGAAGATATTAATTGTTGTGCTATTAATTTGTAAGATTGAAATCAATAATGAAAAATAAAAGGACAACTAATAAATATTAGTTTATTTAAAGTGACTTTTCTTTTAGACTTTTTACAAGGTGCGACTACCGAAAGCTGTAAAACTTAATTGTGAGCACAGTATCAATCGGATCTTTGACTTTATAAACCAGAGGGGACCTTCCTTAGCTCATTTGAGCCGAAGTCACTCGTGTTTTTATGCAAACGCGAGCCGAAGTTATGGTTGTGTGAATCGGTGAACACTGCATACACGGTTGCCACACTTGGTGTTTTTGCACCAAAACTGGTGTTTTTTTTCCTCTTGGTGCACTGGCACTTTTTTATTGGATTTGGCTCTTTTTGCTTATAACTGGTTTAAGCGAAAAAGTTCGAACATTATTCAGCACTTAATGTAGATCTGGATATTTTTCCCTATCAACACTGAAAACTATCGAAAACACGGCATGCAACTCTGTAAATAATCGGCACCTATGCCCATCGCTAATACTAGGAATACTGTATTTCACGCATGGTTTTGAGCCGGTGGCGGCTGCGAAAATTTTAGTAGTGAGATTAAGCGTTTAACTAATTTGTGAAAAAATGGACAAGTAAGTAAAAAGAGTTTAAGCACCAGCACAACATATGCCTTATAAGTTGATTATACATTTGGGATTCTTACAAAAAAAGAGAAACTTGCACTGAGTCTTCTTACACAGACTCTGAGATCACAAACACTAGTTCTCAGGTGGAAAACAAAAAGTGAGTTTGAAAAAAGCATTTTATAGCGCCTGTCGCATAATTAAATTTTTGTCTTAGAGTTGCTGTATCCGCCCACCACAAATTTCGGTCGGAGTAATGAAATAATGATATACGTGCACTTTGCGCCGCTTGTGACAAGTGCTTACTCAACCATCTAACCGGCCTCCAAAGACACGACAGGAATATGAAGGCAAATTAAAAGCAAGTAAAAATAGATGGCTTTACAAGTGAAAAAACTTCACACAACAAGCATGTTCACAATGCGGAATATGCGCTCATAATGTTCCTTATGATGCACAATCTTCCATTTGTATTGATGGACTTTTTGCCAAATTTGTTGCGGGTATGCTGTCCTGACTCGAAAATTGCTATGTACATCAAATGTGGACGAACCAAGTCAACGCAAATGTCCAAGGAACTTGGCAATAAATCCATAAAACGCATTGTAACTGAATTAAAAATCTCGAAGTTTTCCCTAATTGTCGACGAAACAACTGATGTGGCAAAATGAAAGGCCACTCTTATTTAAAGAATATGGACCTTAGTTGCCGACTGGTCTTAAAGCCCAACAATATATGGATAGCCGGTGTATGGAGAAATCCGCTACTTGAAAAGTAAAGGAAACGGTACGTGAGTTTTACTTGGAGCTGGTTCTGCAAATAATGCAGCGCTTTGATTTTGGCCGAGAGGATATTAAATCTCTCATTATGATCACACCAGCCAACGTAATTTCTAGCGAAGAAACCGATATAATGCCAATAATTAAAAACTTTGAGTACTTATGTGAATCGGAACCAGATGAAATTATTTCTCAATGGGCTATGTTAAAGTTAACTGAAGCTAAGTTTAAAAAGAAGAGGAGATATGTTTATTTTGGGAAGAAGTGGCAAAAGTAAAAAACGGAGTTAATATTGAAGTGTTTAAGGAATTAGTAGGATTTGTAAGAAATATTTTTTCGTTAAATTTTAATTTTTTTTTTTAAGTTTAAGAACACTTAAGAAATGAGAAGATTGTGTTGTTTTACGTTATTGTCAAAGAGATATTTTGAAAATATAACATGAAAAAGTAAAAAAAAAATTGTTGGCTCTTTTTTTTAAAAATGGTTCTTTTTTTGACTTCTTTTGTGCATTTTTTCTTTCTCAAGTGGCAACCGTGACTGCATAGCAAGTAAAACTGTTGTAGGCTGGAGAGAGCTCTGTTTTTCACCAACAGCTGATGTGCCCAGAAAATGCCAGGAAATTTAGGTCATACTAATTGATTTCGTACAATCAGCTTTGAAACTGATTTCGATTTGCTTTCGTTTTAGTGTGACAGTTCTCTAAGAGAACTGCTTGACTTGGTCAAAGATGTTCATGGTTATTTATCTGCACAGCTCTCCTAGAAAGTTCGAAGTTACAAATTCTTCAACAATTTTATTCTGCCCTTCCTCTTTGGATCTGTCAAACTGTATACGTGTCTAAATTGTATGAAAGCAAAAAACAAAATGCTTTGCTTTTGCTTTCACGAAAGCAAATCAAAAGCAAATCAACTTTCAGGAATACCGATAATAATTGCTTTCTCAAAAAATGCAGTGACTTTTTCTTTCTACTGTGACTTGATATTTTCACACTCGTTACAAGTAGCGGGTAACGGCTATTGGCTCATCACTAATTATCGGCTAAGGGAAAATTATTTCCCATTACTAGCGCGCTTTGTATTAAACGTAATAATAACACCTAAAAAAAAAAAAACAAATAAATAATAACAACAAATTAAGAAACATCATTCAATATAAAAATGGAATTAGTTAAACGTGGATTTTTGCGTGCGTGCAAGAACTACAGCTGTCTCAGCCATGAACGGATAGACTTCATACTGACACGGCTTTGTCAGATACATGGAGTAGAGAAACCCTCGCCAAATGGACTCAAATTTTTTGTCGACGAGATCAAAACTTCCATTGCAGAGTTTGACCAGACTCTCGTCTTTATCAAGCATCCAATCATGGGCGAGGAATGTTTGGTGTATGCTAAGACCGATGCTACACCAGAAACCATTTTGAATACTGGGCTCGTGGTCGAGGAGTGTCAATTTTTCTCCTTACTTTTGGATAAAATTGCTCAGCAGGAGGAGGGTCGAATTCCCTGGAATGCCGCTTATTCTGATCTGGCGTTTCAGAACTCAGCCAAGGCGCCAAAGAAGAAACGCCTGCAAACGTGGCTGCAAACAAAATGGGATACAATGGGTTACTTTCTACAGGTGAGCAAGAGTTGGAGTTCTATTATTTATTAAATTTCCTTGACCGATCATTATCCATCAGGTGGGAGACTTTGTCTATCTTGGTCCCCGGAGTATTGTGGAGTTTGCATTTTATTTGCGGACAAATCATCCGGACACAATTAAGGAGTGCACGCTCTGTCATAATATTGTGATGTATGATATCAAGTGTGGCTCATGCCAGATACAATTCCATCGGGACTGCATCAATACATATTTGCGTACACGCTCCAATTGCCCGTCCTGTGGAGAGAAATGGACTACACCAACACGCCGCTCTACTTCGACTACATAAGAGCGACGTTTATTTAGATTATTTAATTCGTATGTTATCCTATCCCTATGCGAATAAGAGAGTGAAATGATCTCAAATTTAATATGAATTTATGAATAAAAGATGCTAAAGATGCTTCTTTTGTCCAAGCAAATACCTAAGTGCAAGACAAGGTATCTGTAGACTGCTGGAGGAAAAGCTCTGGCTAGGCCATTTCCCAGGTTTGTCATACTTCATACTTGGGGCCCATCTTTTAATGACATACTTGCCGAAGCTAGAGGCAGTTCAAGAGCTGCCAATGCAGCCAAAATAAGGGACTGTTTGGTGGTTTCTTACGTACTTCAATATTTTTTTGCCCCAAATGGAAAAAGTGAATTTGGTTGACATGTGATTTCAACAAGACTGTGCCACATGGCACCCGCAACGATGGATCAATTGAGAGGCGAGTTGGGTGAGCAATTAATCTCACATTTTGAACCAGTCCATTGGCCGCCAAGATCGTACCATTTGACCCAACCCAGCGGCGCAAATTGCCATTACATAATGGGTTACTCCTGCGTTACTTCTGCCATCAGTATGGTGGAAATACTCACTTAGATTCTGCGTTATTTTTAATCACCGTGCTTTCCTATCGACAATAATTTTGAGTAACATTTTGAGAAGAAGCCTGGTATAATTCACAAGGTAGAGTAGTCAAAAATTCACCATACGGGAGGGGTAACAGTTGTTATGAACATGCAAATTGCCATTACATAATGGATTACTCCTACGTTACTTTGCCATCAGTAGGAAGCAAATACTCCCATACAATCTGCATTACTTTGCCATATGCATGACCGCTTTGTAAGCCGGGAGCGCACAGCCTGCATTACTAGTAATAAAGGATGTATGCCAGAGCCGAACTGTCATCGGATTCCCATTACAAATGGGTACATTATTTTTAAAATTGTAATGCAGAATCTTGGCAGTCTGTTTTCGATTACTATCTCTCTAGTGAAAAGCAGCGACTGTAGTGCATTACTCTTTCGCTAGGCGTAATGCATATTTTCGACAGAACACATTGAGCTCTGCGCCGCTGGATCCCATTTGCTATCGAGTGATTTTCACCATTCAACTGGTACCCCAAAAAGAGGCAGCCTGCTTTAATGACCTCACCTGGTATAATTCTACCATGCACTAAGGTATCTCATTGTCAGAATGGAGGTAAAAAGAGAGGCGTTTCAAATTATGCTTCTATGTTCAATCTTCTTTGGGGATACGTAAAGTCTCTCGTGTACAGTCACACTTTCAGCCCTAAAAGTATGACATAATTGGAGCTGATGGATGGACCACCTCAGGCGTAGCCACGGGTAACAAAAAGTAAATGGCAGGCATTAATGTATCGCTCCAAAGATATAAATATTTCATTCACTATTGAAAATTTTCTGTTTTTAAACGTTTAAAAATTAATCTTTATAATTGATATTGGCAACAGGTATTTTTATTGAATAAATTCCAAATGAAAAATAAACTGCAAAAATAAGTAAAGTTGGTATAATGGTTCCGGATTTTTCTCAGAAACTGTTGTTCTGAAATGTATGAAATAAAAATCGAATCCGCTATTTTTGGACATACCGGGTTACCCGAGGGAGGTGCTAAAATGGTTTGTATAACAAGTAAAACAAAATAAAACAAACAGCCTCTGTTCTCAATTCCACTTAATTTTCAAAAGTAATGCCGCAACGATTCCAAAACGAGTTTGTTTTCGTGTTATGAATTCCACGTGAAATTGCTGCGGAATTACTTTTGTAAACTAGTAGTTCCACGGTCGACTATCGACAAATAATTGGGGAAAATTAGCTGTGTAATATAAGGAACTTCCATTGGATTTATATTACTCCAATATTAAATAGGGGAGAGTGGGGGGTTGTGATCATAGTTTTGTTTTTCGAACATAACTTCGCCAAAAATATTTTTTCGTTCTGTAAATTTTGTATTTTAGGTAAAAGATGCACAAAACTTTCCTCATCACGTTTTTTTATTTCATATTGAAAAAAAAGTGATTTTTGACATTTCGAAAATTTGTGGGGGTTGTGAGCCACCCATCTAAAAGTTCAAAATTCGTGATCTTAAGCCATTATTCTTTATTAAATGAAAAAATGAAAATTTTTCTCATATTCTGAATTAAGAAATATCAATGAAGAGTGCAAATTGATTGACGGCATCAGGCTTTTTTTTCTTTTATATACGAGCACTTTTAGCTTGTGGCTGTTCTTTTGTTTGCCTTTTTTAATGTTTTTTTACTTCTTTGGAGAGTTTTTCCTCTGTTTTATTGCGCGTCATTGGAATATTCTCTTTGAAAGTCAAAACCGATTTTTTTTCAAAGTGGCTAGCAAACCCCCCATGTCTCACATCTTTTTTGGTGACGTCACATAACCAAAAAGAAATTGTTACAAAAAAAAAACATATTTCTATCTAAAAGGCAATTGACCAAAGATATTTCCCTCATACTTACTTTTGTCATTATGAAACAAATTTTGTATAATATTCACAAGTCAAAAAAAAAAAAAAACTTTCTTTTTTGAAAAAAAAGTCGAGTTCTGGTTCACGAACTTAAAGAAGGTGTAGACTGATAGGTTGCTTGCCAAAAGTTAGGTAATAAGAAGGGAGACACATGACATAAACAAAAAGTTTAAATATATTTTTTTTTGTGGCCAATATTCGAGTGGCTCACAACCCCCAGCGGCTCAGGACCCCCCATTCTCCTCTACAAAAAACATGCCAGGAGTTATGATAATTGGAGCGCATGAGACAGCGCAAAATTGCTGAGGCCCAGAAGAATGCTCAGCTTAAAACGAAATTTAATGCTGCCGAAAAAATGAGGCCGCGTAAGTAACTTACAAAGTTTTTTAGAATTCGTTTCCTTATTCTGCTAAGCCCTTAATTATAGATTTATTAAGAAATTCCGTCTGGATTTGAATCAATTCTAAACAAAATAGATGCGAGAATGCAGAAAAACTACCTCCATATTCCACCAGCAATGAATATTTTTGATCTCGGCAAGATGATCAGTAATTTTTTCAATTTGCTCGTTTTGCTCCAAACAAAACACAGAGTAATCATCCTGCGATCATGCTCGATTTGCCGGTGTAGGACACTGGTTTTCAAGAGCGTCGAGATTAATGGCCACTTTTGATCTCGCCTCTGGGGCTGGCGTTTCTTGGCGTTGTCTTGGCACTTTCAATGCCGTCCACTGTCTTCTATAGGCCAGTCAAGGTGGCTATCTCCCGCTCCTCTGGAGTTATAAAGTGTTGGGAGTAGGGTAAACCACCGGTAGCCGTGAACTCCCGCTTATTGGAAGTCAACTTTTTTTTAGTGTTAGGCTTTCAATCGGCCAAAGAATTTCGTGAACTTCAAAAGTTGTATTGGGTTGCCAACGAATTGAACAGTAACCTCCTTCCACCCTGCAATGTCCTTAAATGGGGGGCTAACCGCATTTAACTGGGAGGTCAACGAGTCTCATTTTTCTTCTGCATTGACGCGGTCTCCCTTGATAAATCCTTTTGCCAGGTCTACATGGTTGGACATAAAAGTGGCCATTATGGAATCTTCTTCCAAGCTCCGATAGGGATGTCGATATATCGATATCGAATAATTGTTGAATAAATTTTTTGTGTGTATTTTTGTTAGTTTCGGCCACAAAAATTGGGGTTTTCTGAAGGCATTCTTTTGGATATTACTAGTATTACTGATACACTAATAGAATGTCCTTAAGAAACCTTCCTTTTTGTCCAAAAACCAAAAAAAACATACTCCGATGCTTCCCCTGAGTATTAGAAGTGTCAATAATCATATTGAAAAGTCTATTAATTTTAATTTAACTTACAATCCACTATTAACAAATTTGACTTTCCGCAAACAGGTGATCGTCGGCCAAATTGCATCTCCTAAGTTGCCAGCGCTTTTAAATTATTGGTCACAAGAGAAAAATCTCCATTTTTTTTACCATTTTATCATGTTTTCTGTCTGTTGGCAACCCTTAAACCAACGATAGACGACTACCAATATCCAAAATGTTAATCGAACTAGTCGGAACTTTCGAAATGTGGAATTCAGAACACAAATTTTCACGTTTTTCTTTTCGCTTTTACAAGTTTTTAAGAAATCGAAAGTATTCGTAAAATTTATTATTTAAAAATGAACTAAAGGCCGTCTGAAATATTTCAGGATACCAAAACATGTCAAATTGGCTAAAGAATTGTGACTTATTCTTATCTTGGGGGTAGCTAACATTTTTCAATGCCAAAATTACAATTTACTTTTAATTTCACTGGCCAAGAGGCAAAACGTTTGAATCCGCAAAAGTCTTTCGTTTTACGTTTACCAGAACACAAATCAATTCCACTTTCGAAAAGCTTTTGTGGAAGTGGAATTGAGAACAAGGCTGAAAGTAAGAAAATTTTTAAGTCGCTCAATATTTACAACACATATTTTTTCGGAACCTGTTTAAACAAGTTTTTCCGAGTTAATAGCGTTAAAAGTTTGTTTTCTGTCTTCCACCAACTTAAATTTAAATATCAGACATGTTCACAACAATTTTGTAATTTAAAACCGTATTCAGTACTAGATTTGGAAGTGGAACAAAGAACATTTTGGTATAATTTATATCATAATTATTTTATGTATGAATTTGGGTTATAGCCATGACAGGTTAAAATTTTCTTTCAAATCTGTTGACTAGTTCTCGAGATATTTGGGTTAAAGTAGACATTTTTTTTTGTTCTCAAATTCTGTACCTGAGTAGTAGTAGTAGTAGTCTTTATTATTATGAAATTTTCAGATTTTCATTGTAACATAAATTTGTGGCGACATTAAAAGACATGTTTAGAGTTATACTAAAGGCTTGGTGTATAAACCGTCAGTCTGATCTTCATACCATCCTCATGCTAGTACTACACACGGCTGCCAAGCTCGTCGCAAGATACCGCATCGTTCCCAACATAAAGATGGATTAAAGATCCCGCTCCAATTGTTTTTACTCTAATTAATACTATTTA
The DNA here is from genome assembly GCA_018904235.1 of Lordiphosa stackelbergi. Taxonomy (NCBI): domain Eukaryota; kingdom Metazoa; phylum Arthropoda; class Insecta; order Diptera; family Drosophilidae; genus Lordiphosa; species Lordiphosa stackelbergi. Next base: position 29,529 of record JAEIFU010000541.1, read on the forward strand.
GATTATTATAAATTATTATTATTATTACTATCGTTTTCTTTTTTTTTTATATTTTGAAACCTATAATTTTTAAAAATCCTCCGCTACAATTCTGTGCCGTTACCTTAATGCTGCAGCAACGTAAGAGGAGAGCAACGTCCAATTTGCTCCATTTAGTAGTTCCAAGATCATATCTCTTCCAAAAGCTGTTCCCCCAAAGTACAATTGCCTCGTCTCTGCTAAAATGGGACAGTCTACAAGAAAGTGTATAATATCCTCACGCACCCTCATATTACAAAGCGAGCAGTTTCCATTCCTTATATGAGGTATGAAATTAAGTGTCAGGATCTCACCACGCGCCATAAAAATTATTCTGATTTGATCGATTGTGTATTCATCCGAAGTAGTTCATTGCTCCAAGCTCGTAATTTAGTTCCTTTCCTAGCAGGCGAACGGAGCTGCACTGCGCCTCCCTTATAAATTCGTCCCTGTAGCTCTCACCCATCCTAAGTACAATTCGGTCTGACCACCGTGCCCATTCCATAGTGTCGTCCAAACGTAAAGGTACGGATAACTTTTTCGCCAGGTTTTTCCACCCTTGAAAATGTTGTAATTGTTCTCGCAGTAAATACGAAGATACAATCTTTGGAAGTCGGTGATCGGGCACAATTTGGGTTAAAGTGCGTTAAGACAAAATCTTCAAAAATCACAAAGTAAAATTTATTTAAAAGCAACTATTTGGACAATTACAAACATTTTAAAACTTCTTTTTAAAGTTTTTTTTGACTAAAAAATCATGGAATTTTTAAAAATACGAGGGTCAGAAAAAGTATTGTATTTGATTATTTTTGTAAAACATATTGTCGGATCTGCTTGAAGGTTTAACAGGATGTTTTCTTAATCTAATAGAACGTTTAAGCAAATAAAAAATTTTCTTTTCTTATTTTAAAACTTATAGATATTATTTTTGACTAAATTAATGCTCACAGTACCGACTTTCATTTAAACTTGATTTTTATTTGGTATTTTATTTCAAATGTTCATCTTAGTGTATCAAACTTTTGTTCAGTTTCACCTCGCAAGTAATTGCCGTTGGAAAACAACAGTTACTTTCCACCTCTTTCTCTCTCTCTTGAATGCACTCAGCATAGGCGAGTGCGTTACAGTTTCATATTTATATCATTTCTTCCTGTTCAGCGTAATGAGTGTGTGTGAGAGTTCCCACAAAAGTTATGTAATGGACCAAAAGTCCTTGGAGCCGTTCATTAAACAGCGTCGCAAGGACTGGAAACAGGAGGTGCATAAGGTGTGTGTGTGTGTGCGTGATCTGCCCGGCCTGTTAGTTGTTTAACTCAATACCAAATTCTAGATCGAACCAACTGAAAGCTTCAAGCGTAGGCAGCTTGCCTTTAGCGGTGATCGGTTGATACCCCTCCGTTTTAAGCGCGAAAATGTTGATTTTAATTTGAAATACATTCAGCGGAGGGAGGAGAAGGATATACTTAAATCGGACATAATACTAAGTTCCAGCTATTGGCGCCAGAATAGTTTTCGCTCGGCCATAAATAATATTTTTAATATCAGCGAACATCGTCTAATGGAGTTTGGTCACTTGCCTTGCACAAGAACTCACATTAATGGTAGCAACAGGAACAATGGCGACTGGCCTTGTATGCCACGATCCAGACCCAGTGTATTTGCCAATGCCACCCACGAGATGCCCGAATTGTGTGCAAATTTTGGTAGGTAAATAAAATGTCCAAGCTTTCGCACAAGTTGACATTTCATTTATCTACAAAGATTTCAACCTGCTGGATTGGTCGGTCAAGGATCAGATGGCCATTTCGTTTGGTGAGGATGTCATCGTGTGGCGTAATTATAACGACACCACCATGGTTTTTGGAGTAAATTGTCCGTTTGCCTTGAAATATTCACCAAATGGTCAATATCTGGCCATCAGTTGCATAGATGGAACAGATTATCCAGGTGAGCTAACAGTTAAACCCACTATTCCACCTACTACACATTCTTTTCCGCCCTAGTTCTAGAGGTATGGCAGATCCAGACGGAGAAGGAGTTTGTAGTATCCGATGGCATTTGCTTTCAAAGGAATGTGGGCTATATCAGTTGCATTGAATGGTGTCACAACTGTGAAGACATTGTGTGCGGTACAAGATCTGGCCACATTTTGATCGTCAACTTACCCAATATGACCAGAACACATTTGACCAAACATAAACATCCAATAATCATTATGCGATTCTCGCCCAAAATGCGTTATTTGGCCACAGCCGATGCGAAGGGTAATGTATTTGTGCTCGATTTCAGCACGAAAAGGCGAATTTTTAAATTTGCTGCCCAATCTAATCATGTGCATCTCGATTGGCATCCCTGGACTGGGGTGGATCTGGCCATATGTGAGTACACAACAATTGAAGAAGTCCACAAAATCCTTGCCGAACCATTCACTTTTTTTTAGCGCAAAGAAGTTTGGCAGCAATTCACATCTTCCATCTGCCGCGTCAGGAAACCGTGGCCTATTACAAGCGCACAGATTATTCGGTCAAGATCAATGCCATAACATTTAGCAAAATCACTGGCGAGCTGCTGGTCAGCACTATTCGCAATGGTAGGTATCCATGATCAATAGGCAAATTTAACATGGAAGAGCACAAAATAACCTTTACTGTATTTTACCAGTTTTCAATCTATCCTATCCTGTCTATTAAAAAATCATTCGATTTGTTCTTTGGTCTACTTTCGCGTTTTTTTGCCCGATCTTAATATTTTCAAACTCCGGTCGATGTTCGTGTAAGCGTTTCTAATTTGAATTCAAAATTTGACAAGCAGATGCAAAACTTGGACACTTGAAATCGACGCTCGCAGATTTATTTAGTAATATGCTTACTTTCTTTCAAACCTGGCATAAGTCAAAATATTCCATTTTGGGAAAAACCTTTTTAAAGTTTATAAAGGAAACAAACCAAAAAATGGTTCTTTTTATTTCGAGTAAATTAATTAAAATGTTATCAATTTTAGAATGTTAATTGATAAAACATGAATATATAATGTTTTGTATGTTTGCTCAATATCGACTGCAGGACAACTGAGATATGACGTTCTTGCATTAGCATGAAAATGAACCTGTAAAATTATATTGAGACAGATTTTCATATCACATGGAAAGTAAAAGAGATATCAATAAGAAAATTTTTACACAAAATAGTACACAATACAGCGAGTATATCTACATCATTATGTCAAAAATTGTATTTTTTGAGTTATGTCAGTATTGAAGTAAGTGAACGATATGTATTCAGTCAGTTTTTTGCGGTTTGGCGTCGATCTCGGAGACTATAATAGATAGAGCCACAAATTTTTGCATATATGTAGGTAGGTGTATGCCGTACCCAGATAAAGTTTCCTCCTTCTCCTTTTAACCGCAAAAAACTGTCAGTGCTACACTTTTTATATCTATCTATTCTCCTATCCCTATTTATTCAAATAAATTTTAAAATAAAAAGCAGGCCTATCAAAACAGGTAAATTCAAAATTAAGAGAAGCTGTCGAAGAAGTTAACTAACAATATTATACAAATACAAATCAAAGACATAGAAACCACATTACTTAGTTCAGGGTATTTTGCCGTCGGGGCTCTTGACTGCAACACTCTTACTTGCTTGTATTACTAAAAACACTACATATATAGATACCGCATCTCATACAAACTTTTTTCTATTGGATCCAATGTCAGCTCTCAGAAGAACCGTTTTTCGTCATCTATAATAAAACCATCAATAGTACGCTGGCTCTAGGTCTCGTTATGTTTGCACATAACTTCAAAAAGCAGTAACACAACACTAACATTAGCAAAACCAAGATTGGGAAACACACAGTCACAAAAGGTACTGGCAGCCAGACTGTTCTTATGTGTGCCGGATTTTGCTGTCAAGTCGTTTAGGAATTACCAAACGATTATGGCAGCTCCGGCATGGAGTAAGAGTCGTTGGGGCCAGTACATTAGGCGAAAGACACTGATGATTTGGTAGAGGTACCAATGAAACAGCTGTATGTCTACCTAGCCTCCTTTGTGTTGTGTTGTGTTCCTGCTTTTGAAGTTATGTGCAAACATAACGAGACCTAGAGCCAGCGTACTATTGATGGGTTTGATTATCATAAAGGTCGTTAAAGCACACACATGTGTTAATATCTATAAATCTTTGCTCTCAGCCGTATAGCTAATTTATAAAACGTTTAGCTAAATTTTAAATATATGTATCCTTGACAAGGCAGTGAGAAGGATTAGGATCCAATGTCGTCTCCCAAGAAAACAATAGTTTTTTGTTTCACATGCGTTATTACCACATGCATGGTATTACTTATTAAGTGGGAAATCCGAAATCGGCTGAAGATGCTGTAAACATTAGTTAGACTTTAGTTTTGTAGAAGGGGAAACATTTAATTTATTAAACTATTTGATATGTCTCTCAACATAATTAATAATACTATCAAAAGTCCCTGGTGATTCCATATGTACATAAGACATATCAATAAGTATTAGAATCAAAATAACATGGTACTACACATTGGGGGATACCAAAAGAATAATAATTATGCATATCTTAGGCCATTTACTGATTTGCAGTAAATTTTCAAATACTGCTGAAGATGGGACCGGGAGGTTCTTGACACATCTGTACAGTTTAACAGCTTTCTTTGTGTCGTGTGTTCCTGTTTTTAAAATTAAATGCAAACATAACATGACCTCGAGGCAACTAAAGGTTGCTAGTTTGAAAAAAACGTTCCGCATAAGCCAAGGCCGTGACCCCACTTACTTTTACGATATGCAACTTTCGTCCATACACCAAAAAGTTCTACGACAGTTTTTCAACACGGTCATTACACAAAAGTTGATTCTACTGTAACTATTTTTAAGTGTAGTTTGGATTGGTGATCTCAGAAATTAATTTTAAAAACTTTTTCATGACTATGCTTTGAAAAATTTTCCATTTTATTTCGCTTTATTATAGTCAGAGGGGATCAGTCAAGCAAGATATGAATCGAAAGGAAATTAATTGTTAACAATCGCATAAAACATTGTTTTCAAATAGGTCAAGTAGTTTGAATACAATGACAAAAAATATTTTAAAAAATATGTTTTTTAGAATTTTTGTCCTCGAATGGGAAAATTATGAAAAAAATAGTTTTATTTTTTTCTATTTAAGAACAAGAATTTTGTTTCTTTTTTTTGTTTAGAATTTTTTTTTTTTTACTATAAAAAAAATTTTTATTTTTTTTTTTTTTTAACTTTTGGGAATTGGAAATTATATCTATCTTAATCCTAAATACACAGAATATTTGTTTTTTCGCAAACTTTTCCAGGCAATGGCTTTCCGGTGTGTGAAATTTTAGTTTTGGCCTCACTTAATCGTGTCGTGGACATTTTTAGTCATGAGGATCGTGGCAGCCTATTTATGATGTGGAGTCCAGATGGTACCAAAGTGGCCACAGGTGGCCTAGATGAGTCCTTTTCGATTTGGAACTTTTATCCTGCCCACAAACTGGAGGAGGTTAAGCAGCGGCATCAAAACGAGAGAAAACGAGAATTGAACTCTGCGCTGCGACTTTATGGTCCCTTTAAATAATCGTATTTATTTTGTTGTGTTAATTCATTTCAATGTTTAATCAATATTTTTTTATTTTTATTATTTGGCTAGTTTTTAATGTTCATTTTCGTGTTTCAATTCATACATTTCTTTTCATTAAAAAAAATTCCACGTGATTATTATTATTCAACTTATACATAAACAAATTCAAGTGACTCTTCATAGCAAATGTTTGGGATAAAATTGGATCGTTTGTTGAGGAGCTTCCTTTGTGGTAGGTAAAAATTTCAAGGCTTCTCAATATGAAATGCACTGTTGAATAAGTTGTAAAATCAATGCTCAGGACGAGCCTCCTGATGGTATAGATATTCCGCACAGGCTTCTGCATCCAGGCGTCGCTTTTTGTTGAAATATGGCTTAACTATAAGGCGATGGGTGCCAAAAATGAGGATAGTGGAACCAATGCCAATGGCCATCAGACCGACTGTTGTTGAGGCGAAATTCTTGAAGCCGTTAATGAAACTCATCTGCAAGAGGCGGGAGAAAACGAAAGGGAAATTAGTTATATTTTACTGGCACACCAAATAGAAAAGTTGGCGGACTTTGGTGCTGATTCTGCTGCTGCCTGTTGTTGTGGTTCACTTGCGGCTTTCTCTTCGTTCTTGTATTTCAATATTAATGGCTTCCAAATGTATACACCGCCTAGAAAGCCAACTGCCGTCACAATCATCAACTGAGGAATCGTAACACCACGTGGGCGGCGTATTTGCATGGCACGCAGGTAGGAAATTCAATTTTTCTTTAATAAAATGTAATGAAAGTTACGGCAAGTGTGCCGGGATGTTATTCAATAAGCAGCTGTTTTTAATGTTGCGCTTGTCAACACTAAACCTGACGTAGAGTTGCCAGATTGGCTAGTTAACCCACTGCAGCCAGCTATTTTCCCCACATCATTTAGCTATTTTGGCGAAAACCGGAAACTTTTCAGCTTTGTCTACAAATCTACAAATCTAGCTATTTGAAATATTGTTGCGATTTTCAACATTTCAACATTCAACATTTATAATAAAACGGAAGTCCAACTGCTTTTTAATGAGTGAATTGACAAATTGAAGATATTTTGAACTTTTTAAAACAATATTTTGCTACTGATATTTCAAATTCAAATTATATAGACCTGTGATCCGCATTCCGACCGTTTTCAAAAATTAAAAACGAAACGAAAACGAACGTTTTACCGAATTACTGTGTCGAATTCCGAACAATTTGGTTACGTTTTGACTTTTCGAACTCGGTTTCGAAACCGGTTTAATCAACAGCTGGCTGGATGGCCAGCGCACTTGTTTGTGACTCTATTAGGCCAGTTCCCAATTCCGAAAACGATTGGAATTGTCACAAATCGAGCTGTTCTGAATTCCGCAAATCGACAAAATTTGTCGGAATTTTGTAATTGATATTTCAGACTTTAAAATGAATGTAAAACGTTCGTTTTCATTTCGATTCGTACTCATACTCAGATATCCTCCAATCGATATTGCGTAGAGATTTTTTCGCTTTCTTTTAAAAAATTATATTTTCGAATTTCTTTAATAAGCATGGTCCGGATGCGGTTCATATATTGTTACATATATGACCATTCTGTCAAAATTTAGCCTTTTTTGATCAGGAGAACGCGTACAGAGTACCAAGCTATGAACATTCCTTGTTGTTATAATTTATGGGTCCACAAAAAAGGCTTTCAAAAGTGCCAGGTCTTAAAATTTTGGAAAGTACTTCACTTCTCACTCATTTCTCTATGTCAGATTTATACTAATTATACGAAGAACTTGCAAATACAACTGCAGAGCAGAAAAGCAATGCAACTATGAAGAATGTAAAGTTGATAAAAGTTGCTCATTTAAATTAAGAGCATTTCTTGATTTGGACGATGACCAAATTACCTCAATAGATTATAACACTAGTTTACAAAATAATAAAAATTTTGCGATCCCGAACATTTGATAACCATTTCTTATGTAAGTCCCCCCGCTGAGTCCAAAAATCTATATTACGATTTTTTTAGTGGGGCCGATTTCGAGAAATCGCGGAAAAGCTAATTTTTTGATTCTGAAAAAAAGTACTTTCAGAAAAATGTGTATATCTTCAGTATCGGTTCATTCATTATGAAATGGTAATGCTTTCTTGGAAGGTTATTGAATGCCCTATCATTCATTCATACACCACTTCTTAATCCGGTGCTTGACTTCGGCGTTGTAAAGGCTTTTATAGGCAACATTGCATTAAATTTATGAATTTTTTAAAAAAAGCTAGATTTTAAGTGCGATTTTTACCACGAAAAAAATTGTGTAAAATTTATTTTATGGCTGGTCACTAAAGATTTATTTATTAGAAATACAACGCCACATAATTCATTCAAATCCGTTCAAGAATATAGAAGTTATTGGCATTTAAGTTAAAAATGAAAGGTTTCAAGTTCATGCAAATTGACTTAGTTTGATTGTTTTTTTGTTCGTCGTAGTAGGCATAGTTAACATTCAAACTATTCTATTTAAGGGCTACTATGACCTACCAAATTTATTTTGTTCTTCGTTAAGTTTTTTTGTGATTGACTTTGGTTGACAAATGAGTGCAAGGGTCAAAAAAGAATAAAATTGAATGCAAAAATTATCCTAAAAATTTCAACGACAATGCATATAGTAAATAGCCAATCACTTATATTATATTTTGGATATTCCCCTAAAAATGTTTATAAGTTTGGATTGTGTGTCCTATGTAACACAGTCGAACACTCAAAATAGCCTGAGAACGGGACCAATAAATTTTGAAACTAGATGCGTCAGATAGCAACACCTTATACCCAGTTTTTCTTGATCACGTGAAGTTCGCGTTTAATGGTAAATGGAGTCACCACATTTGTTATACCAATTTCCGCCTCCAATGGCCCATAGAAGTGTTACTTAGAAAATGGAATTAATGGAAAACAACTCGATTAAATGTTTTTAAATTTTAAATGGTCGACCATCGAAGGCATTTTTACCAGCTACAAGAAAATGGTTAAAATTGTAATTCTTTCGAATTTTGATATTTTTTTAGACGAAACTTTTTTAAACAGTTGTAAACGACATGAAAATTCATTTCTTTTCACTTCAAATTTTTCCCGGATAGTCTTGGCGATAAGAGTGACAAGAAAAATTCCTTCGGCCGGTGGTAAGGCTTGTATAATTTATATAAATGTCGTTGAAATAGTAATGACCGCAAGCGCAGCACAATTTATTAGTATAATTTTTGCATTCAATTTGATATAATTTTTGATTCTTGCACTCATTTTTCAACCAAAGTCAATCACAAAAAAACTTAACCAGGAACAAAATAAATTTGGTAGGTCATAGTAGCCCTTAAATAGAATAGTTTGAATGTTAACTATGCCTACTACGACGAACAAAAAACAATCAAACTAAGTCAATTTGCATGAACTTGAAACCTTTCATTTTTAACTTAAATGCCAATAACTTCTATATTCTTGAACGGATTTGAATGAATTATGTGGCGTTGTATTTCTAATAAATAAATCTTTAGTGTCCAGCCATAAAATAAATTTTACACAATTTTTTTTCGTGGTAAAAATCGCACTTAAAATCTAGCTTTTTTTTTAAAAATTCATAAATTTAATGCAATGTTGCCTATAAAAGCCTTTACAACGCCGAAGTCAAGCACCGGATTAAGAAGTGGTGTATGAATGAATGATAGGGCATTCAATTACCTTCCAAGAATGTATTACCATTTCATAATAAATGAATCGATACTGAAGATATTTACATTTTTCTAAAGATACTTTTTTCAGAATCAAAAATTTAGCTTTTTCGCGATTTCTTGGAAACGCCCCCACTAAAAAATATTTGGACTGCATTTTTGGACTCAGCAAAGGGATTTACATATGAAATGACTTTTTATTTATTTTGACTGCTGCTTAAACTTCTGATTTGAAAATCTCAGTAGTCAGCGTCAAATCAAAATCAAAAAAACGAAAATTGTAACTTGGGAAATCAAATCAGAAGTCGGCGCCTTGAAAGTTTTACATTTGATTGACTGCGACTTTTTTTTTTAAGTCTATGAAAACAGTCGATGACTACTTCGACAGTCGACACTCAGCGCTTTGAAAGTTTTTTATTTGATTGACTGCGACTTATCTAAATATTGTAAGGGCCACATTTCATATATTCTATATCCCTGCTGTGTCTGAAAAATTGACATATTTCTCTGTTAGGTAACAATCTGGTATTGTTTAGCAGATGAGAAATCTCGCGTAAATCTAAGAAAAAAGTGCGTGTGGAGGCCTCTATAAACAAAGATATTTATTAAGACACCGTAACTAAAGAATGATTAAATCGCGAAAAGACCAAGAAGAGTCAAAAATAGTAAAAATCACACCAAATCATTCCAGGTGCAAAGCATGAGCGCAATTCTACCTTAATGGTTGTCCATGGTCAAAGAACCGCTAAATACTTGAAATTGATTTTCCAGACAAAAAATGTATATTCATAGTTGTATGACGGTGACAAAACTAAACCGCGATAATATACCGCGGATGACCTATGGTGAATGTTCAAAGTTGAACATGAAGTTCCAACCACGGATTTCAAATAGTGCGTCGAAGAATATCATTGCATATAGGAAAACCTCATAAACATGAATAGCATATGAAATATCTACCTTGCAGACAGACTGTTACTAAACAATTATTATATCGCGAAAAGGCCAAGGAGAATCAAAATATTAAAAAATCAAACCAAATGATCCCAGATACAATGCAAGAGCACGAGTCTAAGTTAAAGGTTGTCCATGGTCAAAGAACCGCTAAATACTTCAGAAATTTGTTCTTCCATACAAAAAATGTATACTAAAAGCTGTATGACGGTGATAACGCTCAACCGCGGTAATATACCACGGATGACCAATGGTGGGTATTCAAAGTTGAACATGAAGTTACGACCACGGACCTTAAATTTCGTTTAGAAACATATTCTTGCACATAAGATTTGAAGGTTCTTCATGGTCAAAGAACCGCTATTTACTTCAGAAATTAGTTTTTCCAGACAAAAATGTATACTCTTAAATGTATTACTGTGACAACACTAGTATAACCAATGCTGGTTTTTCAAAGTTCAACTATCAAAATGTACAGCTGTGCCCAACGAAGGTGTATATTCCAAGGCTGGAAACCTCTGAAATTTTGCAGAATTTTCGGTCAGGGGGTTACCGATTTGGTAAAAGTTTACTTTAAGGTAAGTCACGTAGAAAATTTGTGAATTATTTTTTCTCAATGGATCGCGAATAATGAAGAATTTACGTGCAGAAATTAATTGGTGGTCGACCGTGGTTCTTATATAATTTAATTTTGAAGTTTGCATTTTTGCCACATATTGGTCATCCGTGGTATATTATCGCGGTTTAGTGTTATCACAGTCATACAGCTATGAATATACATTTTTTGTCTGGAAAAACTAATTTCTGAAGTAATTAGCGGTTCTTTGACCTTTAACGTAGAATTGCGCTCATGCATAGCATCTGGGATGATTTGGTGTGATTTTTACTATCTTTGACTCTTCTTGGCCTTTTCGCGATTTAATCATTCTTTAGTAGCGGTGTCTTAATAAATATCTTTGAACTAATCTTTTGGGTCCATTAAGAAATTTTAACTACTGGAATCAAATGGTTTCCATTCCTTGAAAAGAAAATATTTACCAACGAATTTTTAATGTACCATTTTTGTTCCATTTGTACCAAGGTGCCAGCCAACACTTCCCAACAATTGATATTTGTTTAAATAGGGTTGCCATATGGTAGGCTTCAAGTCATGCGTATTCAAATATATGAATTTAAAATTAAAACTTGCATTACCTACTACGTACGTGCTTACAAATGGGTTTTTTGCCTATTTTGGTGAAAAGATGATAAGCCAAAAGAAAGGGCAATCCAGCTCTTTGCATATCCCCCTTACTTAACGGTAGAATGGCAGATAGAGAAACAAAGAGGGAAAAATCAGCAATATGTTCAAGAGCTTGAGGCAAACCTAGCCGACTGTGACGTGAGCGAGCTTCTAAGCAGAGATGACTTTGGGACTCCCAATATGTTCACTCATACACACGCACACATACGCAGCGGAGCATCAGCAATAGCAGCGAAGACGTCAAACACAGCAAACAGCCGGCTCCGAAGCTGGTTTTTGTATTAAATGGCTGGCTTCCCAAAGCTTTTGAGTCACTCTCAATTGGAACTGCGCGCTAAACGGTTCTTCTCGCAATCTCGCCAATTTTAACAGTTGGTTTTCGGGTGGGAAGAAATATAAAGAGAAAAGAAAAGTGGACGCAAAATATGTAAGCTTAGCTCCCTTATTTGTGTTTTTCATCATTGGAGGAGTGTCGGTGAGTGGCAATAGCATACCCACCAGCATAACCACACCGAAGGGCGTTTTCGAGACGAGGACAGACAGAGTGCCATTGCCAACAGCCCCCGCCTCCGTTGGCTCGGCCACCTATGATGACATCGATACATTTGTGCCCTTCCGCAGCGATTCCCATGATCAGTTTTCTTGGCATTTGCTAAAGACAGTTCTACAGAATGGGACGGAAGGTCAAAATGTGATTATATCACCATTCTCTATTAAGCTTGTATTGGCTCTGCTCTCGGAAGCAGCTGGTGCCAATACGCAGACCCAGAGAGAGCTAATCGACACGCAGACGGACATCCGGTCACAGAACAATGTGCGGGAATTCTATCGCAAGACTCTCAACTCCTTCAAGAAGGAGAATCAGCTGCACAACACATTGAGTGTACGCACCAAGCTCTTCACGGACAGCTTCATTGAGACACAGCAGAAATTTACGGCCACATTGAAGCATTTCTATGACAGCGAAGTGGAGGCTTTGGACTTTAGTCAAAATCCGGCTGCGGCAGCGGCCACCATCAATGATTGGGCCAGTAATATCACCCAGGGCAGACTGCGGCAGCTGGTCACGCCGGAAAATGTTCAGAATAGTGTCATGCTCTTGACCAACTTGATTTACTTCAACGGCCTGTGGCGTAGGCAATTCGCCCTCACCTATCAGGGTACCTTCTTCCGCAACCAGGCGGAGCAAACGAAAGCAGATTACATGGAACAGACCGATTACTTCTACTACTACAACTCAGAGAAGCTAAATGCTCAGATTCTACGCTTGCCCTACAAGGGCAAAAATTCCTTATTTGTTTTGCTGCCACACTCCGTCGATGGCATTCATGAGTTGGTCCATAATCTGCAGAATGATGAGCTCAAGAGTGCCCAATGGGCCATGGAGGAGGTTAAAGTGAAAGTGACTTTGCCCAAGTTCCGTTTCGATTACAAGCGCAGCATGAAGGAAACGCTGCAAAGTCTGGGCATAAGAGAGATTTTCGAGGATAGCGCTTCCCTGCCTGGACTCTCGCGGGGCGCAGATGTGGCGGGTAAAGTCAAAGTATCTAATATCCTACAAAAGGCTGGCATAGATGTCAATGAGAAGGGCACGGAGGCGTATGCGGCCACTGTGGTGGAAATTGAGAATAAATTTGGAGGCTCCACAACAATCGAGGAGTTCAATGTGAATCGCCCATTTGTGTTCTTCATCGAGGAGGAGTCCACAGGCAACATTTTGTTTGCGGGCAAAGTTCATGATCCACATGCCTAAATGTTACACAGCCGAGACAAGAGCTCCCACCAAGCTTGATTTTTTTAAATTAAATAATAAAAATATATATTTAAAACAAAACTAAAGATCTGCTGTTTTTGTTGTGTTATAAGTTTTGCTCTTGACATGCTTTCTGTAATCGTGCGTGGCGGACCGGCCCAGCACCGGTTCCCCCTTCCCACTAATCCCAGTCCATTTCATTTGCTGATAAAGCAACCCCAACATTGGCCTTAGTCGTGCTTTGTTGGAATAATTGAAAGTGTGAGATGCAAATAACTTTAAAACTGGGGAATGCCCCAAGCCACTCGTAACGCTAACGACGATTTACCTCCTATTGGCAGATCACTTGAGAAAAAACCAACAATCAGTAGTAGCCACTGCTTCGTCCACAACAACACATGATTCACACGTCGTAAGTGAACCTTTAGGCACGTCAAAAAAAGCTTTAACAGCCAATTATAGTCAATGGATAAGAATGCACAAGTTCAATAAAGGAAGCTAACTCTAATACACTTGAAGAAAATATTGACTTAAATAAAGAACAATAAAACATTTCGAATATGAGACATTTTTTATTTCTTATCTTTTCTGTGCAAAAAACGAATGGAAAATGACATGAAAATACTCCAAGTGCAAAAGACTGAAATAAACCCGCAGCTTAAGACAGGTTCTACTATTTTAAATGGCTTTTAAAGCTGCGGGTTTGTTTTGAACGCATGCTGCGGGTTTTCGCTTCTTCGGTCATGCGGCGTCTAGTGTAAAAAGAGTAGATGATTGATAAGTGTGAAGAATTATACAGCTTTCAAAAACTTGCGAAAATAGTATACCCGCTATGGCTTTAATGGTTTTATCCACTGGTTCGTTTCCAAATTCTTACTACGCCCTATTTCATATTAATATATCCATCTTCAAATGGGACAATATTGTGGACTATAAGTTGAAGCAGTAACTCTGGGATTTTACGCGTCTTATACATTTCCCATCTATCAAATCTTCATGATATTATAAACTCATATGAGAATTTTGAAGTTTCTTGTGCCGTTCAATCTTTGTCTTTTTAAGGTTAACCATTGCTCTATATCAGTGGTGCCCAAACACATTTTATCGAGCTGTGCGTAGCAGCGAAACACGAGTAATCGTCATGACGTCAAACATGAGCAACAAGCAAACAAACAAACGACTCGTGAGAAAAGAAATAACCGAAAGCTCGCGTCTTGAGAGAGCAAGAAAACGTGACTGTGTCTCTCTCTAACACACAATGAAGGTTGACTTCGGCAAGCATTCGGTAAGAATTGGCAAGTAAGTTCGTGCCCACGGGGCTATCGTTGGGGAACTCTGATTTATAGAACACACGTATTTTCTCTCTATGCGTGCGTGTGTCGGCTGCGACGGGATAGGCTTTCGTCATTTTGGGCACCACTGCTCTATAAATAAAAGTCCTGCCGACTTAAAATATAAAATAAAAATATTTAATAACGAATGACAAGTTTCTCTGCCACTACTTAATTTCATGAGGAACGTGTGGTATAAACATTTTGCTTCAAGATTTAGATGTTAGATATTGCTCAGTGGAAATAAGCCTTACAATCAAGTTTATGATCAAAACTTAAAAATTTGACTTTCGAAGAGAAATGATACGCAAAAAGGCGGAAGAAAATTGCTCCAAAGGGGAAATTGTTCTGTTTTTTAAAAAAAAAAATGTCAATTAATATTCACTTTTAATTGAGAATAAGAGAAAAATTATTTTAATTTAATTTAATTAAGCATAACTGCTAAGCAACACGAATTTCAAACTGTTAATTTCAAAAATGTTAAAAAAATCACCTTTTTTCAAACATGAAACGAAAAACCCCAAAATTTTTTTTTTCCAAAAAACAAATGATGAGCAAAGTTACATGCATCTTTCAAAATTAACAGAACGAAGATTTTTGGCTAAGTTATGTTCGAAAAACAAAACTATGATCACAACACATCCCCTACATTTAAAATAAAGTTTTACATAACTATTCTCTTTAACTTATTTTTGTGTCCTATTCCAGATTATCAACTATCTGTGTGCCAAATTTCTTCCGAATTCTTTCTGCTATTTCGGCATGATGGGGTAACAAAGTTAAAAAACATGCAAACTTAAAAACTATCACATTTAAAATATTAGGTAAAATAATTTTACAAAATTATTTATAAATTCAGATGAACAGCCGCTGTCCATAAGTTCAAGGAAATAAAGAGGAGTTATTCACTTAACGAGAAAAGTCCGTGACAATCTCTCTACAAACTCTAAATAGCGATCAGCCGAGCGATTAACTTATTTGCGATGACATATATACTAGAGACCTGCACGAGTAAATAAAAATGTAAAATGTTTGGAATTGCCGAGTATGAAAAAAAAATATCCGATTACCTAGCTGTCAAATGGGCATCGTAGGCATTGTCGCATCGTAATCGTTATAATCAAAAACAATCATTTAATTTCTAAAACTTGATAAATTCTGATAAAAAAAATAATAATTCAAATAAAACTAAAGCGGGCGAATATTCCCTAATCGGGTCACGAAAGCATTCGTCGCCAACAACACAATCTACGCTGAGGACCACTCATACATATTTGTTGTTGCGTTCCATTTTGCAAGAAGTATATGAGAGAAAGAGAAGAGAGAGATAACATACGAAGTTGCTGTTGGAATATACCAGGGCTCCCCAAGAATAGACTAAAATGTGGCTGTCTCTATCTGATACTCAGTGGTGCATGACTTCAGGGGCTATGTTTAGGGACCACTTAAATATACTTTGGTTTGTACTATGTGTGAGTGCCTACATGTGGGGCTATCGCTATGCGCAAATCAACAACGATCGCAACTTCTTCGCTATAGTCAAAAAATAATCATTTTATCCCTAAATGAATTTTTTTTCAACCAAACTTAGCAAGCGGGTGAATATACCCGTACGATGCCATGATTTTACTCACACACGTACTCGTAATCGTACGATTTCGGAATCAATCGTGCAGGTCTCTAATATATAAAGGGTTAGTCCGGAAAGTCATAGAACTGAGTCGATTTAAAAAAATTATTGAGTCAATCGTTACAATTCATTAAAAACTTTTTAAATAGGCTCCTTCTTCGTCGATGCAGCGCTGCCAGAGCGATTTCCAAGCATTGAAGGCGTCAAGGAAGGAACTCTACGGAATAGCCTTGAGAGCCGCGGTGCATGCTGCGTGGATCCCCTCTGTCGTCTCAAAATGCTTGGATTTCATCGGCCTTCTCAGGCGTGGAAACAAAAAAAAGTCCAGGGGCCACATCTGGGCTGTAGGGCGGCTGCGGAAGCGTTGGGATGCCGGCCTTGGTCAGGTAGCTGTTCAAGTTCAGTTTTGGGACCATCCTTGCGCACGTTCAAATGCTCCGTCACAATGTCTTGAACCACAGATTTTGGTAAATTTAACATGTGAGCAATTAAACGAATACTGAATACTTAGTCGACGGTCTGACTTCAAAACTTTGCGCACACGAGTCACATTGTCGGTGTTTGTCGAAGGTCTTCCAGCACGGTCTTCATCGTGGACCTATTCCCGTACCTCTAAAAAGTCCTGGTGCCACCGAAAAACACCACTGTTCGCTAAAGCAACATCTGGGTAAGCCTGCTTGATCATATCAAACGTCTCTGTCGCAAAATTAACGAGTTTCACACAGAATTTAATCGCGTACCTCTGCTCTAACGAACGCTGCATATTCGGCTTGCACCACTTGCAGAAACACGTCGCGCGAAAATGCCTGTCCTGACACTTCTGGTGCTCGGAGACCGAATCCAGTCGGTACGCGCACGCTTCGAAGTACTGTCGCGGCGGAAAAAAAATCAGTCCTATTACTTTTCAGACAAACCCTGTATACATATGTATCAGTTGAACTAGGCTATAAGCTAAGGTTCATACTTAAACCTTAGTTGGAAAAACTGGTCCGCTAATAAAACTTGACGTTTAAAGTAAAATTAAAAGTAAATGGGGAAATGTCGCTAGAGATGTTTTCCATGAATCAGTTTTTTATTTTAATTCTTTGACTATTTTATATTGTTTTTGTGGACTCTCTTATACAATTCGTCTGAATAAATTTTAAACAGTTTTTTATCTAACACTCCTAAAAAAGCAAAACTGGCTGGGGCGATAAATAAAAAATTTGCCCACGCAGCTACAGCTGCTTCTGCATGTTGCAGAACGAAGTGGGAGTAAAACATAATTGATAACAAAATGTTGTTTTTGGAGCACGTAAAATGAATTCGTTAATATTTTGCTTAAATCGCAAAGAAAAGTGAAAGCCGGAGCACAGGCTGATTGTTTCAGAATGACAAATTTTCACCTACTGTTTGTCTCTGAAGGTAAAAATTAATTAGATTGGTTTTCAATGTAAATTTTTTTCTTATTATTTCGACATTCCTTAATTTATTTTTAGTGAGTGTCGCATCAAGACGAGGTGCTCACAAACTCATTAATGGGAATGTATACAAAAACTTTCGGTTAAATATTTGCAGTAATCGTTAAACCAGTTCATAAATATTTCGAGAAAGTGCAATTTATGAATGGAAATTTGCAATGCTTTTGAGTGTTATGCCATTTTGTTTGACTTAAATACACAAATACATTTGGGACATGACAAAACAAAGGGCAACTTTATTGAGACGGACAGTTAATGAATTTTACTTTTGTGTTGCCAAATTGGATACTAAAAATGACACATTTTTCCTGCTAAATTTCCAACAATTTAGAATTAGATTTATCTCCTAAAACACTCACCTCCTCCGCTGGGCAACATGGTGGCCACAGGTTGCTGTGCTTGAATCTGCGCTTTGTTATTATTCTGGTGACGAATATGTGGTTGCTGTTGTAAGTGAAGCTGCCTTTGCTGTTGCTGATGATGATGTTGTTGTGGCTGCTGATATGAAGCATTCACTGGGAAATGCGACTGCTGGGTCAGGTCAGCAGCAATTTGGAAATTTTCACTTTCATTGAATCGTCGTGAATTTGGATTTCCGTGCGGTGGCTGATTATGACCATTACCAGAGATTAGAGCATTCAGCAAGGCATTGGAAGAGACGTCTTGCCGACGTGGCTGATGCATGGAAGGCGGCATTTGGCCGCGTGAGTGCTGCTGCTGCTGCTGTTGTTTTGAGTTTTGCTCTTCCAATTTACGCTTCATTACAGCATTTCTCATAATGATATTGGCATGCGCCTGCAAATCCTCCTGAGAGAGCTGCTGAGGTAGCTGTTGTTGGGTCTGCTGTTGCTGTTGTCTGGCAGCCAAAGTTTGCTGGACTATAGCCAGATTATGAAGATTTTGCAGCTGACTGGCAATCACATTGCTGGAGAGCATCTCGAGTTGCTGTTGATGTTGCTGCTGCTGTTGTTGTGTGTTAGTGAACTGCAGTACGGCGGTAATAGCCTCGCGATCCATGTTGGTGAGCCGTGGATTGGCCAGTTGTACCAGCAAACCATGTTTGGAAATTTCACCTGAAATTGACAGAGAATAAATTAAAAAAAAGTGTCTTCATATTTGTCAACTCAATTCTCCCACCTTTGGTCAGGCGCAACAACAGCAATTGTGTATCCGCACGTCCGAGAATGGCCTTAAGCTGCAGCCCAGCCAAGAAGGCGGTCTGCTGTTGCTGCTGCTGGATGAGCATGTGTTGGTTCTGTTGTTGCTGCTGATATTGTTGTTGCTGCAGTATAAAATTCGATATGGCATCGGTGCCAGGAACTGCCTGCGGGGGTTGAGGCTTCGGAGCGGGTGGCTGCTTATTTATGCTTAGAGAACCAATTAATTTTTGGAAACTGTCCGATTGCTTGCTCGTGGGTTCACCGCCACTGCCTGCCGAAGTGGTAAGAGAATTGCGACGCCATTTGGCTTCCAATTGCTCCACCGATGGGATTTGGTTCATATGACCGAGACTCTTAGGTTGTTGGTCTGTATTCTGGCTTGAATTCTGAGTCATGGCCTGCTTAAAGAACTCATTTAATGAGGACGACGAAGCACTCTTCTCGCGTGAAAAGAATGACATGAATTTGGAATTGGTATTGTTGGAATTGCTGTAAGATGGATGCTGCTGTTGAGTTGATTGAAGATTGTTAAAGTTGTTGCTGTCGTAGCTCGAGGGGCTTTGGAATGGGCGAGCACCGCCATCAGATTTAATTGCCAAGGAAGGATCAGCTCCTAGAACCTTATTCATATTCTCCACATTGTTGTTGTTGTTAGTGTCATGCTTGGGCATGAATTTATTACGGGGAATAGCATCCTGATGAGTCCATTTATATTTGGTGTGATCCATCTGGGAGTGAGAAAGGGAAGCTGAGATGATTATCTATGCTATACAAATAAAAAAATAGAAAAATGAAAGAAGGAAACAAAAAAAGAGGAAAGTTGGAAGAAGGGCAGAAGGAAGCGGGAAGAATATAATAAGTCAAAATGTATAAAGAAGAAAAAAGTTATCAGTACTTAAAAAGAAGATACTAATAAAAGTGAAAGAAAGAAGAAGGTGAGCGAAAGAGCAGGGCTGCAAAGTGGTTCGGTATAAGCCTACTCGAAACAAGAAACAGTTCCAAACTTAATCCAAAATTTTTGGATCTAAGAAACACAACTGTTCTCCCAATAAAAATATTAAATTTATCTGGAAATTGTCTCAATTCCTTTTGTTGTTTGTTCTACCTTATGCTTCTGAGCCTCCCGCTCCGATTCATGTGCTGGTTTGTTATGCGCCTCCTTAAGCATTTTTTCCTCATCTTCATCAAAACCACACAACTCAATGGTATCCAGTCTTGAAGTTGGACCACAACTAAACCACTCTGGTTCTTCGTTTTGATTTCTATAGCGACGACTGTGTTTCTCCTCCATTTCACGGGACTTGGGCTTGGACACCACCAGGAATCCGGACATGACACGTTTTACATAATTCTCATTAGCACGATTTAGATCTTCGCTAGAATCATTCGATTTCAAAGACTCATTCTCCATCCGATGCTGATGATTGTTGTTGGACATGCCCATGATGGGAGTGTTGGGTCGTGCATTTGGCATCATTTTGTTGGTGGTGCTGCTGCTGATGTCGCCATTATCAAAGAACTGCATTACAGTCATATTGCCATTCTGATGATGCGAAGGAATTTGATGTTTTCCATTCATCACATCATCCATTTTGTTTTTCGTATACGATTGTGAATGTGGGTAATCCACATTATTGTGCGTCCATTTCGAATGATTGAACCGACCGCTGCCAATGCGTCTTTGACTGACAATTGCGGGATCCTAGAAGAAATGGAGAACAAATTTATAAATAAATATTTATGGTAATTCAAATATTTATTAATTTTTAACGGCTCATTTTCAATTCATTTCTACACCAATTTCGCTAAGTAACGAGTAATTGCACTTTACACATCACTAGCAAATTTAGTGTCTAGAGATGAGCACTGAATGTTCGTGTCAAATAATCAAGCTATCGATGGATGGATAACTAGACACCGGATTATGCATATTTTTAAACAGATTTTAATCTTAGTAGGTCAAAATATAGTGCTCAAAATAAGAAAACATTTGTTTAAAAATTTACTCCCCAATAGTAGTTTACTGCCTACTAGGATAAAAATCTGTTTCAAAACATGAAAAATCCGCTATCTAATGATAACCCTAGGCAACAAGTTCCAGTTTATTGAAGGTGTGGTGGCGATTCTATATAAACTTCCTATACTGAACACGAATCTGTATTGGGAAATGGTCCATCACGTCTGAATTTTTGGTTATTTGAGCTTAAAGCTGTTTAAAATGCGCCTGTTTTGACACTTTTCGGGCGCTTTTTGCGTTTCTTTTAAACCTTTCATGAAATCATTGTAACGATTCAAAGTTTTTATACCCGTTACTCGTAGAGTAAAAAGGGTATACTAAAGTCGTGCAAATGTATGTAACAGGCAGAAGGAATCATTTCTGACCTTATAAAGTATATATATTCTTGATCAGCATCAACAGTCGAGTCGATATAGCCTTGTCCGTCTGTCCGCATTTTAGCGCCTGTTTTTACACTTTTTTTTCGCGTTTTTCGAACCTTTCATGAAATCATTGTAACGATTCAAAGTATTTTTCACGAAGATATACCGGAACGAAGTGAACTATGGTAACTGTTGTGTCGGATCGATATATTTAACTGTTACATAACCGATTTTTCAAAGCCCCAATATATGTAAAACCGAAATGTAACAATTGGCCGGAAACATAGCTTTTTTTCCGTTTTTAATCTTTTCGCTCTACTCAATATTATTTGGGTATACGATAATTATAGATTTTCAAATTGTTTGTATCCGCAAACTGTGGATGGAACGACGATGCATTCTTAGGTACCTAGCTTCCCAATTTTTAGAAATTTGTGTTTTTAGAAGTATAATACAGGTTAAAACCCATGGATTAAAACCCGAACGAATAACGGTTTGGGTTACCGGTAATGTTTTGTCCGATCTTTTTGTTCCGGTTACGGTTATATTACGGTTGTGGGATATTGGTTACGGTTATTAAACTAATTCTGTTTTTTATTTCTGTTTTCTTATTTGTGTGAATGGTACTGCTGGCAAAACTTTTGATAATACATATTTTTAATGAAGATGTCAGATTGTTGTCAGAAATGTTGGGAATCCCGACCAACATGGTTTTGGACTCTTTTCCCCTGATAATTTTATCAAATTATGGTTGCCCATTACTTGATTGTGTAAAACTCATAACAATTTAATACAGTTTATCTCGGATCAAGAAATATTGCACAAACATAGGTAGGACTTGGTTCTCTAAATTTTACCCCGTGAGACTAAAGTTTGGTGAATGGTGAGTTGTTGTTTTTGATTTCAAATTAACATTGAATCCAGATAGAATACAAGTTACAAAAAGACTAACAATTTGCCCTGCATTCTTATTGATGCAACCTTTTCTGGCGCTCAAACTGTAATAATTCCGCTAATATTGTCCCACATCTTAGGTTACAGAAAAAATCAGAAATAGCTGATGCCAAATTTAAGCCGAAGTCGTACATTTTTGGATCCGCTAAAATAGCCAGCATTCAGTGTAATATCACATATGAACACTGAATTGCATGTAAAACGGCTGTAGTCTGGAGAGAGCTCTCTTGTTCACTACACACAAGCACACTTTTCTGTCCTCTACATTTGCCCGGCACTGATTAACGTTTATCGAAAGTTTTAGTAGAGGAAAACCGAAATTAACCCGTACATTTGTTTCTGTTTCGGTACTGATAACCGGTTATGGTAATAAAGGTTATACGGTTACGGTTATAAGAAACAATTTTTTTTCGGTTACAAATTTTAAAGTGTTTTTAGCGGTTAAGGGTTACGGTTTCGGTTTCGGTTTTAATATCTGGTTAAAACTATTCCGTAACGCCCATTTTCCTACTTATTTAGACGGCAACTATCGGTCGGTTTTTTGGGAGGTTGATTGGTATTTCAATTAAGTTCTAAATTCTTTTAGTTTTAAAGCTTACAGGCCAAAGCAAGGATCTAACTCAATCCTTGAATATGAGTAATGTACATATTTAACAGGCAGAAGAAAACATGTCCGAGCCCAGTATTTTATGCTATTTGATTTTTCAGTCTAAGTTTTTTGACACCGCTTGCAAATCATTGGAATTTAGTACAAAACTCGTGCTCTGATTCGCGGTCACTGCCTTTTTCGCCTTTAAAAACTAACGTGATTGGATTTTACTGCAAAATTCGTTTAAGAATAAAGTACCTAAATTTTCACTTCTGAAAGGTTACATGAATTATCAAATCAGTTTCGCTTCACCATTCACGCGTTCATCTCTAATAGAGTTATTTACATAGCGTATCAGTGGCAGAGCCCCAGCTGTGAGTGGGAGAGAGGTAAAACTGATAAAAACAGTCCAAGTGAACCTACTAAAATGCATGATGAGAGCAAAGCAAAGCTGGGTGGGATGGGAGGTAGCAAGAATAATAATGCCAAAAGAAACAGTGCGCTTTATAAATCATAAAAACAAAACAAAATTCAACTTTGGCAACGTGCACACAAATAGTAATCGTAATCCCCCAGCAGTCAGTTGACATTGCGCTGCCTTGCGGACCGGTTGAACCCTATAGTTGAGCACAGCGACCCACCTGTAAACAGTTGTTAATCTAATTGCAAATCAACTGATACGACGCGAGATGCAGTTTGTGGCCACGGGTAAGTAAAGGGTATTTGGGAACTGCTGCTGATTCACAACTGATTTGATGGCCACTTGCAGAACATCAGCATAGACGACTAAATCCTCTGAACGGTCAGTGGGTTCTAGTATGTCCTCATCGCATGTTACGCCCCTGGTCGGGACAACAAGAGAAGGCACAAAAAAACGAATTGCCCGACTTCGATCCCGTCAATCCCCTATGTCCGGGTGTAAAGCGACCGAATGGAATTGTATGTGGAAACAAATTAAATTGATGAATATAATAATATTGTGGTTGCTTTCATCACTACAGCAAACTCCTGTCTACGAGAGCACCTACGTATTCGACAATGATTTTCCCGCTTTGGTGGAACAAGTGCCCAGTCCACCGGCAAGCGATGATCCTTTGTTTCAGATGGCACCAGCTAAAGGCAATTGCCGCGTCATGTGCTTTCATCCAAAGTCCAATTTGACTTTGCCCACAATGAGTGCCAAGGAAATTGAAGTTGTTATCGATGAGTGAGTTGATAATTTTTGAAACGTATATTGAACAATTGATTCTGTGAGATTCGTAAATGAAATCTGCCAGATTTGAATATCCTATCAGGATAGGCACTTGCATACCCAATCGGCGCTTAAGTAAATAAATAGAAAAATGCGAGAAAACTTTAACTTAAGATAGTAAGCAGTCTAGCTATTTTAGTGAATTCGTTTCGATACACAGCTATGATATGATATTGGCTGATAATACTCCAAATAAGTGACAGTTATCAACAAAAGTTAGAGCGCTACCTTCTAGTTATTGTATTATGGTACCGAGGTCTGCATGAGTGCATTTAAACTGTGAGCCGCAATGAGTACTCATGAATATAACAAACTTTTTGAATGCCAAAACTCAACTCAATGAATTCTATAGCATTCAGTCACATTAAATGCGATATTTTAAATAATAAAAACAGTACGAGAATGAATGAATATACAAATCGAATTGATTGAGTGATTCACTGTTAATTCACTGCTTTAGTAAACGAAAATTTAGTTGGGCACAAAAAAATATGTTTTAGTGAGCACCGAGCTAAAAATAGGAAAATTAAAAATAATAGGAAAATTGAAAAAAAGGCAAAATCGTAAAGCAAAAACGAAATTTACAGACAATTCTAAGAAAATTTCACCAAGAAACCATGGGTATAAAATAAATTCATAGCCCGCGCAAATCGACCTTAAATATTAAAGGTAATTTAAAAATTATGTCTCAACTACTGGTTTTTGACGTTGATTTCCCCTAACCCTAAAATAAATTTTCATTAGGTATTGATTCATTGGGCGTGTTCACCAGCATACACCAATCATCTAACAAAAATCATCAATCAAAAAAAAAGTGTTAGTCTGCTGGTGAACGAGTTTGATAGAATTTTTAGGCAACAAAGTTATCGATATATTTTTGTTGGCGGAAGGTTTGAATTTTTGACAGCAAACAGCTTAATATAATTAAGAACTGACTACTAAATATTTATGACCGTCGTCACTAGCACCAACTGCTCCTGGAATTCCCCTTGAATTTTCCTTAAGACTTTGTTAGTCATTAAATGTTTGTTGTAAGCCCGGCCCCGGCGAGAATGTGCACATAAAATCGAATATCCGATGGCCAAATCCACAAAGTGGCAATGGGCTAAGAGCATAGGTGGGCAAATAAGGACAATTCGTTCCCGTCCCGCCACGATCCCGACCACGGCTGTCCCGTCCCGATCCCGACCAACAAATTTTAATTCAATATCGTCGCGCGTCTCTCGGGTCCCGCTGGAATCCCGTCGCGAGCCCATCTCTAGCTATGAGTTCTTAACGATGCACGGGACATCATAAAATAATCCATAAATTTGTTCATTCTATATTTTTGTACTGTCCCAACTAGTAGTGTGGCCAAAAGATTTGAGTTTCCTTCTACTTAGAGCTGGGCAATGGCAAAAAAGATGAAGTAATGTCTCCTCCTGTTGTTCTAAAGAAATCGCTGTGAGCGACTCCCAAGCCCGCTGCATGCCTGCTAATAAGGCAGTGACCCGTTATGGCCCAGACCAGAAGTAAGATTTTTCCCTTTCAGGTTAAACGAGGACCACGTGACCCTAGCTACCAGGCGCCGGGTTTCATTCCTTGTGATTATCTTGCATGAGGATATGGGCATCCCTAACCAGCTCTTCTCCGGGAGGAGCTGAATGGTATTGCATTGACAAACTGTGATGAGGTGTCCATGTACCCAGATGAGGTGGTTACTACGCGTACGCAGGGCTTCTCCTTTTTGGAGTGGCGGCTTTTCAAGATTCCCTCCTCCTGCGCAACAACCAGTAGAGCCTTCAGAGCCTTGCACGAATTTCCGTGAGCTACTGGCGAAACCACGTCCTCTGCCATTTCATTTATTAAAAACAAAGAGGTTTTCACATTCATTTTGCATTTGCCTTTTCTAAATTGCTTGTTTGTTTACTTCTGACAGCTGTGTGCTATCGATAACAAATCATAAACAAGCAATTCTAACAAACTATTTCTTTGTTAGATTCACATCTAACACAATCACGAAAAATAGCAAACATGATTGCGCATAATGCCCGTTCACCAGCACAATCTAACAAAAATAGTCGATTTTTTGTCATCGATTTATGCTGCTGAACACGCTCAATGCAAATATTTATACGAAATCGAATTTCTTCGATCATTTCCTGAGGAATATGGGTCTGAGAAGGTTGTTTTCGAGGAATTCGAAGTTCACCGATTTATTGAAAAACACATCGCTAATTTTGTTAGAAAAAGCCTTTAAAGTTTTTAGCTGCACAATTTAACCTGAAAAAAATGAAAATTAAAATGAAATTTTTGATTTTCACAATTATTAATTATAAGCCAAGTATTAGCTTTGGGAATGCTGAGACCTATTTTTTTTTCATTTTGCCGTTTTGCGGTCCGGCCTAGTGTACATTACGAAAATGGAAAAAAAATGATTTTTTAAACATTCTAACTTTAAATAATATAATAAATTTACCTTCGCGCTCTTCGCCTTGACAATGACGATTTATTTACTGAATATATTTGACCAATTTGGGCCCAAATCGATTGAATGTTGTAAATTTGACGCTTTACCAGCACCGTTTCTCATATTCTTAAAAGCACTGTTGATTACAATCTTTTAGTAATTATCCTTTTTAGGATTTGCATTCTACCCACAAAGACTTGTCACAAAAACTAATAACACATAGAACAAAGAAAGGAAAATGCTTGTGCAAATATTGATTGCGGTTTTTAAGTCTATGAACAGGAAAAACCCTTAAAACCCATTTTGGATGGATAGTTCTTTCATATCCTTTAACCAATTTTCAGATTGAAAATCTAAGATCAATCTAACATTAGGTGGATTTTATTAATATCCGTTTTTATGCATTTTAAATATCAAGTTCATATGGATACCGAAATAATCCAATGGAGCATCATATTTTTGTGTGAAGACTTCTCTGGGTTCCACCGAGGTTACTTAATTTCTTCACCTTGATATCTAGGTTAGGTTAGGTATATTAATTTAATAATAAATATTAGTATCGCGGACTTTGCGCCCAGTACATTTTGTCGGCGGAAATATGTCGGTTTTTTTTCTGGCGGAGATATGTCGCTTCAAAACCGTGATCAATGGCGGAGATATGACGTTTTAAATCATCATATCTCCGCCGTATTACAAACGACATAGCTCCGCTCGGAAATATGTCGTTTGCAAAACGGCGGAAATAAATATGAGCGAGAGAAGGAAATCCCGTGGGACTTAAAAATAAAAAGCGGATTTGGGAGGGAAGGGATTTTAAGATTTGGGGATGTGATCGGGACAAGAAACATTTTAATATCTTTGAGGAGTGACGGAAATAATTGTAATTCCAGGGCATTTGATGGGACGTGATTGAATTGCAAATTTGTAGATTCGAGACGGTCGAGAAGGCAGAGAGTTTCTTTCCCGCGTCCATATCCAGTTCATTCATTTTATCCCAATCCTCCAATTTTCACTGCTAAATATAATGGCGTCTTATAGCCTTTTCTATTGATCCTGGCTGGGTGTAGAACCCTCAAATTTCCACCAAAATATTCTTGCCCACTGGACTAGTTTTACGAACCGAAGGAAAGTAATACGTGTCGGTGCTGGCAAGTACTAAACAGAAAGAAAACAGTTTATCCCTATTTTAAACGTTTGGATCGAACCACCGGCGGGCGGTTTGCAGTTTTTATGGTTCAAAGTTTGATTTGCCAGGCTAATTCAATTTAATCCGTTACGATCAGCTGGTCAATTATACATGTATATAAACCGTGACAACCCTCTGGTTGCAGAGATATACAAAATCAATATCAATAATATAACCCCTTCTTATCTCTTATCTCCTTCTCCCTAGATGGATAAAACAATTCAATGAACTGAGTTCGACATATGCTTGGGTGCAGATATTCGAGAACAAAGGTGCAACCATGGGTTGCTCGAATCCCCATCCGCATTGTCAAATCTGGTCCTGCTCATTTCTGCCTACAGAACCGCAACTAAAGCAAGAGCGTTTACGTGCCTACTACGCCACCCATGAGCGGCCAATGCTGGCCGACTATGTGGATCGAGAATTGCAACGTAAGGAGCGTATAGTTATCGAGAATCCGGATTGGCTGGTGGTAGTGCCTTATTGGGCTGCTTGGCCCTTTGAAACTTTGCTCATTTCACGCAACAACAACAAACGCATCAATGATCTTACCCAGAAGCAACGTGAAAATCTGGCATTAACACTTAAAGAGCTAACCACGAAATATGACAATCTCTTTCAATGCTCATTTCCCTATTCGATGGGTTGGCATGGTGCACCCACAGGACCCGAGCATGCGCACGCTTCCAGTGCCCATTGGACATTGCACGCAATGTACTATCCCCCGCTTTTGCGTTCGGCCACGGTGCGTAAGTTTATGGTGGGATTCGAATTGCTTGCTATGGCTCAGCGAGATTTGACACCCGAACAGGCGGCCGAGCGGCTAAGAGAGGTTGACGGGCAATGTCATTATTTGGAAAAGCAGAAGTGAGTGCTATCTTCATCAGCTGTGACGTTTTGTATGCATAATCTTTAAACGAATTTCATTTTAATAAACAGTTAAAATACAACTAAAAGCGAGTTTTGGAATCCGGATCTTGCGTTGAATAAAATTCCAGAATAAAAAAATATCCATGTACTACTACATCTATTCGGTTAAAAATTTACAAAAGGAAGACCTTATTAGAATTTTTTTTAATTCCTTAATTTCATACAATGAATCATCAATTACATAGTCATAACTTTGTAATCTTGGTTTTGACACGATTCATATCAAATTTATATTATTTTATTCATTCAGTGAATCAAATCAAAGCCTAAAGCGTTCAACGAAGTTAAGCGGACCTACAGTTTGCCCCCAAAAGGATGGCAAACAAGAAGAAAATCAGAAGAAGGAGGAGGAGCGGGCACAAAAAACTAAAAAAGCAAGGAAAAGGAGCAAGATGTAAATAAAAGGAGAAGTAAGCTAACATTTGGGAAATATAAACAGAGGAACAAATAAAAATAAAAAATTTTAAATAGGGTTTTTCCGGGTACAATGACATAGGGTAACCCAAATTTAAAATTAATCCATTAGACAGTCAAATATCAACTAAACAAACTGAAGGCCTGATTCTGATTACCTTGGTTAGTTATTAGAAATGGGAACATGTACCACATTTAGGGAATCCGAAACATGCCTGTATGTTATATTTTTACGCCATTAACAGTTATATCTAAACGGTTCTAAAATTAGCCCGGTTAATTGATAATCACTGTAACTTTAATATCAGTTATTGATATTTAAAACTCGTTGCAAAAATCAATTTTCGAGTGGTTGATTTTTTCAATAATCTATACACTTTACACTTTAATTAGGAATTGATCCAGCTTTTTAAAAACGCAAATTAAATCAATTTACAACTTTTAAAAACATTGAAATAAATACCTACAAGGGCAAAGTTAAATGTATGTCTCTTAAAAAACATTAAGACTAGAGGCGGACATAGAAAACTAATTTTAATATTTCTAGTAAACAATTTTTTTTAAGTTCTTTTTTTCCTTATTTTCAATAAATAGCTTTATTTAAAAAAAAATCGCCGGGCGTTCTAAGAGATTTGACTTCACAAGCCAGAAATTCCACAACTAAGCAGCTTTTCCCCCTTCCTAATTAAGCACTTCCGTTTCTCCTGTTGAAATGAGAACTTCTAATCTTGAGAAATTCTGGAAGAAATGCTTCCCCAACACTATATAAATCTGTTGGTTCTGTTGGCTTTACCAAAAGTTTTTTGGGCGCACAATGGACGGTTTGGCAGATTAAGCGTCGCAAAAACCAAAAATTGATGGGCGTTTTTTTTAACGTTTTAATTTAATTTAATAAAAGGAAACCCAGATAGCCCGAAAATGTGTGGTTTTTTTTAATTTGGTCAATTATTGTGGTTTTTACAGTGGATCAAAGTTGAAAATTTTAAAAAAAAAAAAATTTTTTAGGGTAAAAAAAAATTTTTTTTTTTTTTTTTTTTTTTTAAAATTATTTTGTTTTAAATTAGTTGAATAATTGTCTTTTATTGAACCACTATTTTTTATTAATTCAAAAGTTTTGAACAATTTTGTACAATACATATTTATAAATCATAGTATTTTTTGACAAAATGCCTAGTTTAATTCACAGAAAATGTTGCAAGAAATAAAAAACAAAATATTTTAAATTTTTTAAAACGATTTATTAAATATTTGTTAATAAAACTTACTGAAAATGTAACCAAATTTAATAAAAACATAAAAATATTTGTATGAAAATATTTTTTATGAAAATAAATATTTTTGAATAATAAAATAATTTTAAGAGGTACTGTATACCTTCAGGTGTCATTTTTTAAGGCGTTTCCAAAAATAAAAATTACACAAACTATAAATGATATTAACAAGCGGTTTCTTGCATTCGATAGGTAATCGTTAAATTAAGTCTAGTAATTTATGTTGTTGTTTTTGCCTGCAGTTGTTGTTGTATTCCTGTTCAAAGTTAAGTAAAAATTAAAAACATAGGCCCATGGTTGCAAAAATTTTTTGAGAACGGATGATCTGAATTGAAAACTGAAGATGGGGCTTTGTTAAGAATTGACAAAATTCTATTGTGAACTGGGATATTTTGGATCAGTCAATAAATAACGAAGTTCTGGCGTTTCAAAGTCAAAATTTCAGTCAAAAATCGCCTTTTTTCCCTCTGTCCTAGCTCAGTAATTTTTTGTCTTTGAAAAGTGGTTCCGAGATATTCGCATTTAAAGTTTCGACATCTGTTTTCGATGAAACAAAAATCAATTTTTATAAATGTAAAAATTAGATTTGGTGTTAGTTATTAAAATTGGTCAAATAATTCGCAAGAAATGTGGGTCAGAAGTGCGTTAGAAATGTGGGTCTGAAAAAAATTTCCAAGTAAAATTTTTTTTTTTTTTTGAAAATAGTGATGATTTTATAAAATATAAAAGTTGATTTTTTAAAAAGTTTGTTAATTTTAAAATTTTTTACAACCACCTTTTTAATAAATCGATTTAAAAAAGTTAAAAATTTTTGCCTTTTCTTTTGCAACATTTTCAGTGTATTAAACTGGGCACTTTGACAGTCGATTCTGAGTCACCCTGTTGACGTACAATGATGATTTTAAACTTGTTTAAAAAATATCAATTCTCTATTACCTTCCCATTGGAATTTTTCAAATATCTCTTTCTGTCCAAAAGTAACAATTTTTGCAACGCTAAATCAGCGAAACCGGCCACTGTGCGGCGTTACACCTATGTACGTATCCTATGCAACGTGGCACAGGTACATTAGCCAAAGTTTCACTGTCGCGAAGCGTCGCCGAAATTGCCAGTAAATTGACTTCGGGGTACTGAATTCATCTCCTCGTCGGCCGTTGTGCCATTTTTAGATTAGAGGAATTTTAGCTACAAGTTTTTATAATTTTACTTCCTACATATCAAAATTGGTGTGCAGCACATATATTTGCTACATTTATTTTAAGGTTGGTCATTTGGTTTTTTATGCACATTTTTTTATAAAATTAAAATAATAAAATTAAAAAAAAGACAATTTAACAAGCATGTTGATAAAAGGGGTTGTTCACAATTGTGTTGAAAATTCCTCAACTCAACAATTCCGTAGCTCAACTGGGGGTCGTGAATACTCAAAAAGTAAAAAAAATGCTACAATTGTGCCCGTTTTAGCTGTTTTTCATGATAACCCGTGCTACCAAATCGAACACAGTAGAGCAAGTTGCAGGGATGTTGCATAATATCTTTTTTATTTTAAATTTTAACCTTCTAACAATTAAAACATATATTCAGAAGACTCCAATGTTATGTTTGATGGCCAAGCCATGCCCCCTGCTTACTCCGCCCACTTGTAAAAAAATTTGAGAAGGTTTATACACAGAGATATTGCTCACTTTCTTTAAGGACAGGAGCTGCTGCGACTAAACACCAGGTAACATTTTTATCTACCATAATCTATAAGATTTGGAGTGATCTTTAGTTCTAAAGAGTTGCCCAGTGGAGTACCTTTTAAAACCTATTCAGAATAATTAATTACGCAAGGTTCATATACACAGTTTTTGCCCTAAGAAAAGACAATTGCTTTTGTACAAGCACTAAGATCAATAATTTTTTACATATGTATAGGCCGATGGGTATCCCTTTTTTATAGATAAAGATACTTAGTAATGCCGTAAATTGATTAGCTAGTAAAATACGTCTCTCATTAAAATAATCTCTAACAGGCTGATTTGGTTGATTACATTTTGTTCATTTGGTTGCACAATTTTTTGTTGTCTCCGTAGGTCATCAATTCTAATCAAAGCAATCAGTTAAGCCAATGCGAATAATATAAATATAATTGCATAATAAATTCTTTATAATCTAAAGGAAAGATTACCTTATCTAAGCGCACTCACCTGGAATTCCGTTTGAGGCTGCCGGGGTTGACTTTGAATGATAGATTCGTCGCTGATCAATTGGGGTTTGCTCTTGTTCTTATAGAAAGCCGGCATGCATTCACTATTGCTGCCTGAATTTGTTCGTGCCTTAAAGCGAGTGCCATCCGAGGTGCGCCAAATATTCATGCGTCGCAGGCGAGCCTCCAGTTCAATGTCATCACAGGTGGCTATGCGTGGCATAACAAAACTTTCCTTGGATCGATGCATTAGGGCACTAAACATATCATTGCGTATATCAACCAATTGAACGCGTGAATAATGCTTGATGGGCTTAGGATTGTGTGCGGTTTTGAGAGATCGTGGATTCTTAAGGGTAACTGGGGCACGTTTGGGACGCTGCTCTAGAGGTGGTGCAATTGTAGCGGGCTTCTTCGTCTTGGGCGATTCAGTCTCCAAATCGCAACTGACACCTGTGCAGGACAACAGGCTGGTTGTAGGTTGGGTGTACGGTGTAGAAGCACGCGCTGAGAGCACTTGCAAGGACAGTCCTTCATCCGCATCCTGCTGTTGCTTGCCCGAAGGCAAAGGTATGGCTTCCAGCGAAATGATTGGATTTTGCTTGCCCAATAGACGTTCAACTTTCATATGTCGCTCCAATTGTAAAATGGACTCTGGTTTATGGCACTTGGGATGCACCACAAGAGCTTGACAGTTGGAGGAGCACGGTATGGATGTGTTGGTCATGACAAGCAGTTCCATGTCATCGACTTTAAGGCTATTCAACTGACAAAAAATTGATAATAAAAGTAATTTTATTAAATTGGCAATAAAAATAAACTTAATAAACAATTTAAATGTCTCAGCCGAAATATAAATAAATAATATAAAGTGTATTTTTTTGTTTTATGACAAACAAGAGACATTTTACGAAAAAGCTATTTTTCAGAAGGGAAATGAATTCGATGTTTTTTGGAGAAGTTATTGGTAGTTTGGAGTCTTGGTTTGTCGGCCTATGTTTTTCCACAATTTTGCCAAAAAAGCAATTAATGAGCTTAATACAATAAAAAAATGTATTCGATCAGACAAAACAGTAATCGCGGATATAACTTTCTACTTTGTCATGATTTCAAACTTAACTTGATGGAAACTAACTCGAACGTCCCTATTTCCTTATTCCTCTATTATTAACCAAATGAGCAAATAATCCCAAAATAGTTATAGATACACTCATCGAAATTTAATTAAAGCCACGTATATTTTGTTCAGTAAAAAATGTTTAAAACAAGGCTGCAAACCGGTCCTGAACCGAACCCCTTAGAACCGGTTCGGTTCGGGTTTTTTGGGTCCATCGAACCGGACCATGAACCGAACCCCTAATATTTTTCACACCTCGAACCTAAACCCAAACCGGAACACTTTTTCGAAAAATTAGGTTCGGTTCACCAAATTATGTAGTTTTCCAACGCATACACGGAAATATAGAGAATTAGGAATCTGACCTGTAAAATTTAAGAAGTTCCCTAATCCTTCGACTATTTTTACGTAAGATTTATACTGTCACCGTCATTAAAGGAGTGAATAAGGAGCAGGCGAAATCGAGCAGGAAATTCAAGCAGGAGAACTTTTAAATGACAACTGTAGAGCAGAAAAGGCCAACCCAGCACTTGTAAGATCATTTTAACATAAATCACCTTGACGAGTCTTATTCGAGCTCTTTTGATGCGATTAAAGAAACCCTCGGAAATGACTCATGCATTTGCTCAATTAGTGACGCATTAAAAATCGACTCGTAAAAACTGCCGAATGACTCGAAAATAAGTCGAAACTGATCTGAAAAACGGGTTATAATCCACTCCTCATGAAGAGTCGGGGCTAGGGTACCATTTTCTCCCGACAAAAGTATCATTTATGATCAGAAAACATGCGCATTTATGACCATTTTAATCTGACAGAGGAGTCGAAGAAGAAGAAATGTGATTAGAAAATTCATTAAATGCTGGCTGGGGCATGCAACTATGATGTATGTAATGGTGATGAAGGTTTCTCCAAATAACCTTAATAGAATACCTGGAGGATTCTATAATTACAGTATGTTGTGCTGCACACACTCTAAATTTAGCTAACGATTTTTTGAAGGAAGTTAAGTTTGACATTAGCAGTGTTTCCACCATTTGATATTACAGACATGATGAAGCTCCAAAAACAAATTCCTAATAAGAGTTTTCAAAATGCAACGTTAAATGACTCAACGTTGGACTGCGAAGAAGAGAATTAATATTAAAAATAAAATCTGTAAATGATGTTATATATGCCTTCGAAATTTGTCCAAGAGAACGACATCGTCAATGTTTCGACATCGACAAATGTTTTCAAATTTTGGAAAGGTGAAAATAGCCGGAAATTTAAAAATATTGTCCTGACTTTACTTGCTGTTACAGCAACTGAGGTATCAGTTGAACGGGCCTTTTCAACACTTAAATTCGATCTTAGTTATCTGGGAGCTAGTGTAGATGAACAGCTCCTATAAGATATATTGCTTTTTAACTTAAACTAAGCAGTTCTCAAATATTGTAAATGTCAGCGAATGAATTTGACAACTAAAATTACATTGTTAAAGCATAGAATATTAGAAATAAACATTTTTAAATCGAAACTATTATTATATATTCAAGCGAACCGAGGTTCGAACCAAAACCTTGGGTTCAGGGGTTCCGAGAACCGGTCCGCGAACCGAACCTTAGACTTTACAACGGGTTCGAACCCCCGGACCGAACCTTCTGCAAAATTTTAAAGGTTTGCAGCCTTGGTTTAAAACATGTTCTAAAATTTATTTTGATATAAATGTTTAAAACGTGCTTATTTAAGTAAATCAGCAAATAAATAATTATTTTGAAGTAAAAGCATGTTTTCTGCTTTTTTTATGAAAAATTCAATTTTTAATGCGAAATTTAATTAAAGCCAGTCTTTAAAAAAAAAACAAAAAGGATACAGAATAAGGAGCTGAAACTCTGCACAGAGTCTTCTTTTTACTGCACGCTGCGAATATGTCGGAACCGACCCGATCGGATGACTACTTCTTGTAGCTGCCATACAAATGGGTCATGGGTAATATTGAATATTTTTAAGCTGATCTGTGAAGTTTGGTCGAAGTCGCTATCCGTTGAGACAAGCTTTTTCAAGTGTATCAGAACTTCGGCACAGACGAAGTTAGCTTTGCCTTTCTCGTTTTCAAGCATATCATATAATTTGCAACTATTTCCATAGTAACTTTTCTGATATATCGTTAATACAAAAATATCGATAATTGCCAAAATCGGCATACAAAAACTCATATCGGAATAACCCTTATCGTCCAACAAAAATATCGATATAACGATAAAATATTGACATCCCTAGCATAAACACGACGTGCAAGGTTACCCCACATGTTTTAAATTGGATTCATGTCCGGAGAACGCGCTGGCCATACTAAAAGCAGGATATTCTTCAAAGTGAACCACCCACGACTGGCCCTTAAAACGTGAATGGGCGCATTATCCTGCTGAAAGATGGTGTCCGGGTCCGGCTCTTTCTCCAAAAAGTTAATTAACACTTTCTCCAATAAGTTTAAATAGCCCCCTGTATTCCTGCGACCTCTAATCTTGCATATCGTGATCCGATTGTGATAGCTAAAAGCGTTCTAAAACAAAGCCGCTAATACAGTACTGGGAGGTCGAAATGCGCTCAGACGCCTTAATGTCGTGCCATTAGTAACAAAAACCATCTGGCCCATTCAAGTTAACCTTTTTCTCATCTGAGAGTACCACATTTTTCCACTCCTCCCTCCAAGACATTTGACGTTTCGTAATATCCCTTATGGCTTGTTTATAAAATGTCGTCAATGCAGGCTTAGTCTTCATTTACTTCAAGATTACAGGTCGCATGAATTCAGAAGGTTACTAGAACTTATTGGATGAACTCTTAGTAGACTTTTTGGACCAAGAGTCGGACACGGATACAACCTTTTAGCAAGATAATGCTGCCATACACGTGTCAAGGGCCAGTCCAGTCGTAAGTGGTTCAATGAACAGAAAATCAAGCTTCTTGGATGGCCAGTACGTTCTCCAGACATGAATCCAATTCAGAACATGTGTGGTAACGTTGCACGTTGTGTTTATGCTGGCGGACGAAAGTTCAACTCGACTGAGGTCCTTCGAAAAGCTCTTACGGAGGAAGGGGCCAAAAAACCGGATTCAGAGTTCGAATTCATGATTAGCGCCATCCGGTTGGGCGTTTTAAGCTCATAAATAAGCCTGGAAGTTAAATCCATTATTTATTGATTTTTTATTATCCTTATTCTGTATCCTTTATAATTTTTTACGACTGGCTTTAAATTTCGCAGTAAAAATTGAACTTTTTTATAAAAAATGCAGAACACATGGTTTTACTTTAATATAAATATTTGATATTAATGATTTACCTTTAATTAAGCGCGATTTAACAATTTCTGCTCAAGAATTTTAGAACTGTTTTAACATTTTACTGACAAAATATAGGTGGCTTTAATTAAATTTTTGGTTCACAAAAGATTGAGTCCACCAGCTTGGTTTGTGACATGGATTCCAAAGCTAACCAAAAAGTGGTTTCGACTAGGGTTCAATGGTCTACAATTGACATTTAATCCGAAACGTTCTAGTGCTTGATACCGACGTTTTCCAAACATTGTGTAAATTTTTTGTAAATTAAGAAACTCAACTTCTGAAAAACATTGAAACCTCCTAAGTGACAAATGCGTTGGACGAGCTTGGAATGCTACATACATTCTGAGTGATATGTAATGTAATCGGGAAAGAAGTCAAAACAACTTTTGAAGTCAAGAGCGGAAGCCGCGGGAGCAAAGGAAGCTACCACAGGTGAAGTGGGCGTGAGGAGCTACCACTATGAGCACCGGACATAGCCAAGGGAGATGATAAAAACCACAAAATGGTATTTGATCAAAAAATTTTTGAAATTCTCATTGATTTTCATTCTTGATTCATGATTTTTAGTCTTCTTTATATTAAATTTTGTTGTTTCTTGCTGAAAGTTTGAGTGCAAATCATCAACCTATCCCAAGTAGGAAACAACTATTTGAATTTTAAAGAAATATGTGGAAC
Organism: Lordiphosa stackelbergi; assembly: GCA_018904235.1. Taxonomy (NCBI): domain Eukaryota; kingdom Metazoa; phylum Arthropoda; class Insecta; order Diptera; family Drosophilidae; genus Lordiphosa; species Lordiphosa stackelbergi. Next base: position 67,125 of record JAEIFU010000541.1, read on the forward strand.
CAAGTAAGTTTCCATGTCTTAGGCCCCTCGCACTCAGACAGCGAGCGGAGCACGGAGCTCCGTGCTAGCAGAGCTTTCGAATTTTACATACAAAATGCTCCGCTAAGCTAAGCTGTTGGTGTACATTCGCCAAGTGTTCTGTGCGTTTGATTTTCCAAAGCTACGCTCCGCTCCGCTATCTGTGTGCTGTGGGCCTTAAGGTGGTGGGCGCTTTACATCAGCAAACTCATTGGGGAAATTATCCGAACTGAACCGGTTTAAGTATTTTTGATAAGGTTCGGTTCGTCAAAGGAAGAAGGGGCCATTCGAGCCCTTCCACAGAGCAAACTACAAATATCCGAGTGTTGAGTTTGCACAAAGAAATTTAAGTTTTAAGCTATTAGCGTAGTGTTCTATGATATTGTTAAGCCCCTCAGCTCTGTCTTGGCTTTATAGGCCCAGAAAAAGTTGAGATGACAAAAATCTTGAAGCTACTTACTTCGTTGATTTCACCAGACTTTTGCTGCTTATTGCTCTCCATTTTGGTAATGGCCTGTTCCAAGGCATCCTTCAGCTTGAAGGCCGTCATCTTTAAATAGCCGGACGATAGCAAAGCATTTGCTGGCATAGGTGGTGGTGGCGGTGGGGCACATGGATCTTCCCATTTCTCTGAATTTGTCTCATCATCTTCGGCCATTTCTAACGGCATCTGCAGTGTCGGTAGGTTAGCTGACGTCCGACCGACGGGCCCTTGAACAGGTGTTGGTGGCGGCGGTGGTGGTGGTATGACAAACTTGGACTTGTCCACTGGCGTCAAAACCATGTCCTCACCCTCATTATTGTTGTTATTGCCCAGCTCAGAAAATGAAGGCTTGAGCTTTTTAACCAAATCTTTGCCTTTTTCTACAATCTCGATTTCCAAGGCGGCGCCAGCGCCATTTTCTTCTTGAACTTCAGCCATTTGCATTGAGCTAGCCATTTTACCTAATTTTAGTGTTTTTGGCTTTGATTTTTTTTTTTAACAAATCAAATGTCTGCATATACTTACACTGTTGTTGTTGTTAGAGGTTGATAAAATTAATTAAAACGAGATATTCCTATTTTAAGTTGAAAATATTGCTGAAAATAATGAAATCACGTTTGGCAAGACGAAAAGAATGATCGGTTGATTCCGTTATTTGGTTTTTTGCGCATTCGGCAAGTGAACTAGAGGTGGGCAAAAGTAACGAGTCACAAAATAAAAACTGGAGGCTGGAGTTGCATCAAAGTATATTTTTTATGGCTAGTACTTCAAATTTAATTGTTATTGTTAAATTTTAATTGTTAAGTGGCTGTAAAATAAAAAATTGAACCGATATAGATTGCTAACCAGGGCTGCGAGTCCATGAAGTCGTGCTGTTTTAAAGTTTGAACTAGTGCATGGTAAACAGCTATTTAGCTATTTTTTCACAAGATTAAACTTAATATTTTGTTATTGGTAAAAAAAATTCAAACAAATTCCCCTTGAAAACTATAACTCTTGAATTCTTGATCATATTATATATGATATTATCATAATTATCTTTGTTTCATTTAAATTGTTTCATCGCAATTGTTAAAAGCTCTGAATTCCAAGAAATTTAATGGATCGGAATTGGTTATGAGTTCCATGAAACTATGCATGAATTCGGTTAAAACATTTTGCCCTCGAAACAGTCGAATAAAGATAAATCGGAATCTCAAGTTTACATCGGAACAACAAAATTAGTTTTTGGAAACTTTTCGAATGAATATTTATTAAAGCCGATTTATACAAGCTCGGAAATGGGAAAAGATCTGATTTTCACCGAAAATATAATTTAAGTGCAAGGACAATTTATGTTTTTAGAAACATTTATTGATGTGCAAATTTTTGTTCATGCGGAAACCGTTTAAGTCCCAAAATATCTTGTAGGTAAAAACTAGAGTGTGGCAAATGAGGACAATACATTTTATCTTTGTAGCAACACTATGCTGGTCTGACATGAAGCAACATGGTCCTTCAAGCATCTACATTGCCCAATCCCTTTCGTACAATACAACAATACATAATTAAAGCAAAATATTTTTTAGCTTTTTTTCTAGCTAAATATTTTAAATTAATCTTTGCTATTTCTAACCATTTTAAAGCTGCTATTTAGCCACTTTTGAGCTTCATTTGTTGGCAGCACTGGTTGTAAAATATAATAGCAAAAGCAGGTACAATTGCAAAACAAAATAAGATTTCACAATTGCAATATCGCCTTTAGTCTACCTTGGTCCTGAGAGCTATAGAACTGCTATTTTAAGCCGTTTGTGCATCACTAATTCCCAACGATACTCTGATAAGTTATCGATAGTTTTTTTTCCATGTTTTCGATGCCAACCCTAGCCGTGTAGCTACACAAGCGAGACCCAGGCAAAGAAAAAAAAGTGAAAAAGTATTTTTGGACTAGAAAATCGATTTAGCGGCCCGTACTTAGATTAAGTACACATCACGGCCATCCAAATAGCCTGCAGATGGATCTTTAAGGTAAATTTTCTGGAGCACTTCGCCTGGTAAACAATGTCCCAACATAACCTCATAATCACCCTTTTTTCCAGTCCCGTTACAGTCGAAAGGTAATAAACAAACGCAATAAAAACAAAAAAGAAAACCTTTAGCAAACATGACCCAATATTTGCCGCCAAATCTTTTGGCCCTGTTCGCGGCGAGGGATCCCATACCGTTTATGCCGCCGGTGGATAAGTTGCCACATGAAAAGAAATCACGAGGCTATCTGGGAGTGGCCAAGTTTATGGCCGACTTTGAGGATCCCAAGGACACACCGCTGCCCAAGACAGTGGAGACGAGGCAGGAGCGTTTGGAGCGCCGCCGTCGCGAAAAGGCCGAGCAGGTGGCCTACAAACTTGAGCGTGAGATTGCCCTTTGGGATCCCACCGAGATTAAGAACGCCACAGAGGACCCCTTCCGCACGCTATTCATAGCGCGCATCAACTATGACACTTCCGAGTCGAAGCTGCGGCGTGAGTTCGAGTTCTACGGGCCAATCAAGAAAATTGTGTTAATTCACGATCAGGACTCAGGTAAACCCAAGGGTTATGCGTTCATTGAGTACGAGCACGAGCGGGACATGCACGCGGCCTACAAGCATGCCGATGGTAAGAAGATTGATAGCAAACGGGTGCTGGTGGATGTGGAAAGGGCCCGCACGGTCAAGGGTTGGCTGCCCCGTCGCCTGGGCGGCGGCTTGGGTGGTACTCGACGTGGCGGCAACGATGTGAATATCAAGCACTCTGGCCGCGAGGACAACGAGCGGGAGCGAGAACGCTATCGCCTGGAAAGGGAACGCGAAGATCGCGAAGGCGGCGGCGGCGGAGGTGGCCGCGGACTGGACTCGCGCGGCAGCGGAGGACGCGCTGCCGCATTTGGGGCCGTTGAAGGTAGAAGGCGCTCGCGGTCTCGGGATCGTCGCGATAGGGAACGGGATCGTGGTGCTCGCAGTGGTGGAGCAGCTGGCGGCCGCTCGCGCAGCCGTAGCCGTGAGCGAAGGAAACGTCGCGCCGGCAGCCGAGATCGTTATGCCGATGATTTCGATCGACGCGACCGGCGGGACCGAGACCGGGATCGTGAACGGGAACGTGACCGCGACCGTGAGCGCGAGAAGAAAAAGAAGCGCTCCAAGTCCCGCGAGCGTGAATCTTCACGGGAAAGACGCGAACGCAAGCGTGAGCGACGTGAAAGGGAACGTGGCGCAGCCGGCAGTGGTGGCGATGTCAAAGAGCGTAAGCCCAACTTCCTGGACATGGACATCATCAAGATCAAGGAGGAGCCCATGGATGACGGTTATCCCTCGTACGACTATCAGAATGCCAATGTCAAGCGAGAGCTGGATGATGAGCATGAGGAGAAGTATCGTCCGCCGGGCCCACCACCGCCCAATATGTTTAGTGTGCCGCCGCCGCCCATCATCGGACGCAGCAACAACAACAACAATAACAATAGCAACAACAGCGGCAGCAACTCGAATCCGAATAGCAGTTCCGACAATGGCCAAGACCAGACGAATTGGTGGCGTCAGTAAAATCAAGAGATTCATTCATAAGTCAAACAGTTTATGCACAACAACAACAACAAAACTATTTAAATCCGCTTACTCCCCCCTCCTCCCCCTCTTAACGGTAAATATTTCTGACTCCCCCCCCCTTTTACACACCCCAAAAACAAGCAACAACAACAATAACCCAATTCAGCAGACCTAACCAATGTGCATAGCTTAGAATGAGAAAACATTTTAAAATTATAAGTAAATCTTAAATGAATATGAGAAAGAAAAAAGTAAGTAAAAATAAAGCCAGCCAGCTGAAAGTGTGTTTGTTTCCCCACCTTTGGTAAGGGGGTCAAAGGGAAGAATGACAGAATGGAGAAATGACCGAACGGATATCCTTAACAACGGAGAGCGTGTATATTTGTGTGTGTGTATTGTTCTGGTGTGATAATCCTGGTACTAAACAGACCTGTACATTTAATTTTCATGTTAATTAGTTACACTTGCAATTTCTGGGTACAGCTATGCCCATTTACACTCGCATTTTCAAAGCTACAACTATGACTCATCCACACTAACATTTCCATTCAACACTACTTTAAATATTTATTACGATAATTTTGCTCAGAAGTTTGAAACACAAAGAAATATTAATTTCCGTCCGCATAATTTACATATAATTCAGTGGGTCAAGAAAGTGTTTTGACACTGAAAAAATATTCACATTTTTCACTTATTTTGCATTTGGTTAAATTTTGTTCTTATTTTATTCTGATTCTGTATTGTTCTTGGAACTATTTAGTATGCCAAATCCATCTAGTTTTAAAAATATAAAACAAAAACAAGATCCTTATTTTAAAGTGTAAAGAAAGTATTTTGACAAATTAAAAGAACTAAAACGGAAAATAATTTGTAGATTCTAGACCAGCTTATCACTCTGAACACGAATGTGGTTGTAGAAAATCCGTATCTCTAATGAATTCGCTGTACACTTTACCTCAAAATCCAGAAACTGGCTAATTTTAGCCCTTTTTGGTACATTCGAATCTCTCAGAAATCCGCTCATTTTGAAATTGTCAATATTTACATATAAGTTCATGATAAATCCGAAAATTATGGCTGATTTGTATGCAATTCTTTAAATGAATAAGAGAATTCAGCTGGAAAACACATATGGGCGATTCCATGAAAAACCGCCCACTGGGATTTTAAGGGATCGAATTAATTTTTTCGTATTCCTTGTTGTAAAATATTATATAAGCATTTCCGCGGGTCGCGAACGTACGTTCGTACGCTTTTTGATGTACAAAAAGACAGAAAACAAAAATTATCTCCACTTTTCCCCACTTTTTTTTTTGCGATTTGATAGCATTTTGTTAGCTCTGTGTTTAGTGCAAAAGACGGGGTCTATCGAGTTTTAGATTTCATAATTGCATTAGATTAATAATAGCAATTAACATGTGGTCGCGAACGTACGCGAAATAGAAGTCGACTTTGGCTTAATCTAGAGAAATGCAAAAATCTGCGAAATGGAACGGAATATTCTAAAGCGATTAATTTATTATAAAAGAGGATTAATGTAGATTTCTATCGAGTGTTTACACAGAAAAATATCTCTATTAGTTTGTTTTTAAATTGAATTAAATACCGGTCGCGAACGTACGGGTAGCGAACGTACGATTAGAACTTACATACGAACAAAAAAAAAATTAACCGTTAATCGAACTTTTTTGGTCTCTATGCATTTTTTTCTTCTTAATTGATTGCAATGAAGAGATGTTGTACAAAGAGTGCAAACATAGCATTTATTTTGCATGTAAAATAATAAAATATAAAATTTTGTTTTTCGGTCCAGGCTTAGCATTCGGCGGAAATGCCCATATACGAATTTTCAGCATTTTGCCGCAATTTGCTTAATTCGCGGGAAAAAACGATCTAAAAATTTACATATTTAAAAAAATTAATTAATTTCAATTACTTGCTTTCCAAAGCCAGTGGTAATAAAAATATTTAAAAAATCTGTAAATTAACTTCTGAACCCAAACTTTCAAGTTATTTGCACCTAAAACATTTTTTTTTGTTTCCAAATCGCGAAAATTAGTATACTAAAATTAATTGCCGTGAAAGAGACGTTTTTTTTTCTTACTGTTTTTCCCAAAATTTGGTCTTGTATCCAGGAATTTACTGTATTAAGCGGTTAATGGAAAATCCAATAGTTCCAGAGCTATGGCCTTTTTTCATTTATTTAAATTCATTTTTCAGTAACGATATCAGATTTAGTATGTTTCAATTTTAAGAGGGTAATTTTTGTGCTTGAATATAGTTAAATTTTTGTAACTCTTGTATAGTTATCAGTTGGAAAACCGCGATTTTAAAAACTCTGCCGTAATTAATCCGATCCATTAAAAATCCCAGTGGGCGAAACTTTGCACAGAGCCTTATTTTTACTGCACACTGCTAATATGTCGAATTCGACCGGATCGGATCACTATATCTTATTGCTGCCATAGGAACTATCGGTCGAGAAGTTGGTCTTTGTGAGAAAACTTTTTTTTTAATGTTAACGTCTCCCACTTCAGCGATTATTAATATAATACGCTTTCACATAGATTTGGAAGATTTGGTCAAAATCGGATGACTATATCTTATAGCTGTCATAGGAACTATCGGTCGAAAAGTGGGTTTTATTTAGAAGAATTGTTTGTTTTAATGCTGGCGTTCTTAAACTCTGATGTATTAAAACATTTGCAAGGGTATAAAATATTTCGGCAATGACGAAGTTAGCTTGGCCTTCTCGTTTTGACTAATTTTTACTTTTTAAGGAACCTATTTATATATTAGTTTTCTACAAATTTATTCGGTTTCAGCGTAACAAACTTGTCTAGAATCATTTAAATATTTTCAATTTGAGCTTCTGTATTTAGATTAATTGAGTGTTGACATTTTCTCAAAACACTTTAAATTAGGGTTTATTATTAGTTTTAAAAATGTTAAAACTTCATAGATTTGTATACTTTATTTTGCATAGCAGTTCTCTAAACGATACAGAAGCAGTGTAAAAAAGGAACAAAATTTTACCATTTTTAGAAAGCCCCCTTTTTTTAAAAATAAGTGAAAAATGTGAATTTTTTTCCCTGTTAAAATTTTTAGGTCCGTCTCTCGGTTTCTACTCAATCTAGTCTCTTAGTTTAACAGCTATCGAGTTCCAATTTTACACAGAGTATTCAAACGGACTGTGTTATTCTGCTTTTAACTTCAAACCCACATTTACCTTCATTCAGCTCACTTGATGGCAACATTATTACCACATATAGTGGCAAAATTTTACCAATTCCGATCAATCGAATTCAGAAATGGGAACAGGCATGTATATCTTATGGCTGCCTGAGGAAAAAAAGTCTAAGTTAGAAAAACTTTATAGTTTTCCATTTTATCGTTTCTAAACTCGCTGAGTGTTAATTAGATTTGATTTCAAAATTATTTGCATTTGGTCAAAATCGGATGGCTTGTTTTTATGGCTGCCGTAGCTATGCATAGGCCCGATCGTTAGGAAATTGGGTCTTAGTCAGAATTACATTTATTGTTTTCAAGTTTTATATGCTTTCAATCGGATTTCCTTTGTTCGAAATTGGATAAAGATCGTTTGGAAAATGGGTTTCATTTACAAAGTATTTTCGATTTTAATGTTACTGTTTTTGAACTTTGATATTTCCATTGTCTTTGAAGTTAGCTTATCTTTTTTGGTCTAAATATTCTAAAATTTTCTACATTCGGGTATAGCACCGAAGGCGGACCAAGTCTGTTTTGGAAAAGGGTCAGGTATTAAGTCGACTTATTAAGAGAAACATTTCACGGTTTTTAATCTCAATTGTTTTCTTTATTGTGGACAGTAATCTTGAAATAGAATCAAGTTTCTCGAACTTCTTTTAATAGGGAAAAATTGATGGCTGTTAAGTTTAAATTAAAATTTTAAAATAATTGTAATAGTTATCGAACCAAGAAATTGTATATAAATTAAATGGAAAATTTTAAGTAAGTTCACACAGGCAAATAATTATTTGTAGATTTTTCAATACTTGAAACCTAAACTATTCTTTTATACAGTCCAAATAGTTGGATCAAATGTCGTCTATTTAGTGAAATTTTCATCAAAATTGGTCAAATTATTTGCCTGTGGGACCTCAGCTTAAGTCTATTTCAAACGAAAATACGTACCAAAAGTCATCACGGTTTCATATGCAAGTAATTTGATCAAATAATTCTGAAAAGTTCCCCAATTGGGCCTATTTAGACAAATTTTCATCAAAACTTGCGAAAATTATTTGCCTGTGGGACCTTAGCTTTTGCTTAAGTTAATTTCAAACTTTTGTAAGTTTGTATGATTGTATATTTTTAACAATTATTTAAAATAATATTCAAAATTATTTCACTTTTTAGAATTTCAAAATCAATAATTCAAAAGAAAAAAACTGTCCTTCAAAAGTAAAGAAAACAATTTCAATCACTTTAAATTTTCAATTAGCTGTTATATTTGTGTAAAATTGTGTACAGGTCTGTTTTTATACCTCTCCCCATGGTGGTTCGTGGGTCTTTGTTTTGCATTTGTATTTCCCTAGACTTAAAAATTTACAAACCAAACAAACAACCAAAACTTTGCACTAATTTGTGCCTTTTCTTTTCTCTATCTTTTTGCAGTTTTCAATATTGAAAATCTGATTAAAGTGCTAAGAGACACACACAAAGAATAAGTATCAAAACAAATTAGTTTCAAAAGTAAGCAAAATCCTAGAGTTCGAATACCAAAGTCCAACTCAATATTCCCAAAGAAAGATTAAGAAAAACCAAAACTTACATCAGGTAAATTTTCTTGAAAAATTGCACAAAATCTCACTAATCCATGCGTTACGTTCCCATCGTTCTAGGCCAACACTAGAAACGTGATGGCTCCCTGAGATCTCTCAACTCAATTGGGTTTAAAAAAAAATGGTGTGTAAGTTAAATTCGGTTTAATTCCGGTTGAATGATGTAAGTTTCCAATTCTGGTAAGATTTCTACTATGCAAAAACAAAAAAAAAGAAACAAAGTAAGATTTTCATACTTCATATAACGAGTTATGAATGGAATGGGGCTCCGCCCTGGTAAGATTGCAATGGGATTGAGTTATTTGGATGTAATCAATTTTCAATTTCGCTCTTTTCATGTACGATACTTGAAGTTCCTTGGGTTTTTGGTGGAAACTCTCCTTGAAATGAAGAAGGTTTGTTATGGGTAAACGTCTGGTAAATCAGTCTTTTTTGTAAAAAAGCCAAAAACAAAGGAGATTTTCAATCGGTGGTGTCAATGGGTATTTTTCTAAGTAGGTTCTTTCGTTCGACCTAAGCAGATCACATGGTAAAGTCATATTATTCTGTAAAATCTGATCTAAAATAGAAAGCGATCAATAAAGTAATTGCAATTGACTGAATGAAACAAAAAATCAAGCTATATTATATTATTTTGAAGCAACAAAATCGGTAAGTATTCGTACAATACATTTATACATTATACAATTCGTATAATATATTTGAGAGTTAACTAAAGTTTCCGAGCAACATTTTTAAATTTTTAACAAAATTCTAATGAATAATCTATAAAACTGCCAAGCCGGGCGGAAATTGGGCATTTAAAGCATTTAACGATAGCCTTGATCGGGTCAGAAAACGAGGCTCCATTAAAAATAATTTTAAGTGATAACAATCGTACTCAGAATCAAACATTTTGTGGTCAAGAAAACCCACAAAATATTCACAAAAAAATACGGATTGTCCTAATCAATTTTCTCCAAGAAGCCAAGAAAAGCGAGTTCAAGAAGTGAGAGTGTATTGTTGTGCGAAAATAAAGCGCCGTGAACTAGAATTCTTTTTTATAGTCTGTATAAGTTTTGCCTCAGTAGTTTTTGATTTTGTAGGCACAGAAATTTCAGTCAGACTTTATAGAAATTATAGTTAACAAGAAAGACAGTCAATAAGCCTGATTCTGAAACTCTATATCCCGAAAGTTTATATGTATCTTATCAATTTAAATTAGAAGCCACACAAAGAAACAATAAATGCCATAAATTTCTAGTGCTACCCAGCATAATTGTTTGTTCTCCTTATAACTCGACTCTCGTTCATCCGATCATTATCATTTCTTTGGCAAATCGACAAATAATACTGATTACTAAAAATGCGTAAAAGGTACGAACCATCTATTTACAAAACTGTGGGAAATATGACTATTTTTCCAAATTGTGGGTAATGGGTGATCTGCCTGCAGGTATAAGAAATGTATTCAACTGAATAGGTTTGAAAAAGCTTGCTCACATTTATATACCCTTGCAAAGGGTATTATAATTTTGCCCAGAAGTTTGCAACGCACAGAAATATTCATTTCCGACCCTATAAACTATATATATTCTTGATCAGGGTGACGAGCTGAGTCGATTGAGCTTTGTCCGTCCGTCTGTCTGTCTGTTTCTACGCGAACTAGTCTCTCAGTGAAATTTTGCACAGAGTCTTCTTTTTACTGCACACTGCTAATATGTCGGAACCGACCGGATCGGATGACTATATCTTATAGCTGTCATAGGAACTATCGGTCGAAAAGTGGGTCTTTGTGAGAAAAACTTTTTTGTTTTTAATGATTTGGAAGTTTTGGTCAAAATCTGATGACTATATCTTATAGCTGCCATGGGAACTGTCAGTCGAAAAGTGGGTTTTATTTAGAAAAATTGTTTGTTTAAATGCTGGCGTTCTTAAACTCTGATTTATTAAAACATTTGCAAGGTTATAAAAACTTCGGCAAAGACGAAGTTAGCTTGGCCTTCTCGTTCCCTCTTTCTTTGCTCCAATTGAATTTTTTTGTATCTTTTCTTTTTATTTTGAACCTTCATTTGTTCAGTCGTTATATGCAAGAAAATAGTAACGGGACAAATGCAACGGTAATTCAGAATTTTGCATTCGTCGAGAAATTCGCTAAATGTGTGCTCTATTTTTGGCTCATCTGGATAGGTTTGACACTTTTGACTCTGACTCATCTGAATAGGTTTGACACTTTGGGCCGCGGAAAACCTTTAACCGATTTTGAAAAAGTCAAATAAAAGGCTATATTGATTCTGGTTTAAAACACTATGAAATAGCCAATAAAATGGGTCGAATGCTAGTGTGCTCAAAAGAAAGCACGACTTGGATTTGCTCGAGAACACATGACGTGGAACAAGGAGTGGAAAACGGTGGTCTTCTCCGACGAAAAGAAGTTCAACCTCGATGGACCGGATGGCTATAATTACTATTTCCACGATATGCGAAAGGAAGAATGTTTTTTAAGGCGTCATCACTCATGTGCAGGTGGAGTAATGGTGTGGGGAGCCATATCGTTTTATGGAACATGCGAGCTCCAGTTTGTCACCACGAAGATGAACGCAAATGTGTACAAGACTGTGCTTCAAAAGGCTTTTCCCCAGTTTTCGACCTTATGCCAACACAAAGATAAACAACGTTATGCTCAAGTGTCCAGCGTATCCAGTCCAAACATTATGACAACATTTGGATTTTAGTGTAAGGAGAGTAGATTTAGGAAGCCTTCAGGTTCACTTTTTGCCATATCCGATTTTATCAATTAAATTGGCAAACATTTTGCTAATTACTAAACTATCTCTAAAACGTACAAATCATCTATCTTTAAAACTGTAGAAAATAACGATTATTTCACAAATTGCGGGGGCGCTAGGGGGCGTGGCAAAATCTTGGACAACAAACTTGATCTGTCGTACAGCAGAGAGGAAAACTGTACAGACTCGCTGAGTTGCTACTAAACATTATTGGAGCATTAGTAAAGTTTAAGAATGAGACAGCGAGGCATCATCAAAATTGAAAAAAAAGGAAGTTCCTGATCTCTTTGGACTCATTAGAACTCTTCAGGCTCCAGAACTTCAGATTTTATCAGCCTGTTCTCACGTCGACAATGTGATTGAATTGTTACTTGAAACAAGAAAATATGAATCATCTTTCGATGTTTTTTTGAAAAAAATCAAGAAAGCTGCAGATGAAATGTCACTTAAGTTGAGAATTCCTCATTTATTTTGTCGTCAAAAAACGCAACAGCTTACGCACTTGACGTTATGACGCTTTTTAACCCCCATGTTAAATATTTATAAGCAAAATACTATACTCATCGATGGGCCGCGAATTATAAAGAATTATTATACAGCAAAGTCGAGGCGGTCAACCATGGGTTTCTTTTTAATTACGTTTTTAAATTTGCAGGTAATGTGTAAATTCTTTTCGTCAAATGTCAAAAAATAAGAAAAAATTACAACTTAACCACAAAGCTTCAATCCAATAGCATTTCTAAATTCATAAAGCTAACAGAATTAATGTACAAATATGATCTCAGTGACGTGTACGACTTTTTTTGATTTGAAATTATGTTATACTTGAAGGCAGGGCTGCAAACCGGTTCGGAGTTGAACCGCTCGGAGTCGGACTTTCAGACAAGACGGACTCATTATTTATTATTTTTAATTTAAGGGAATACTTCACAAAGTCTTCATTCTAGGTACAGTCGAAAACCATTTATTTATTATTTTAAATTTATGGGAATACTTCACAAAGTCTTCTTTCTAGGTACAGTCGAAAACCATTTACATATTTAAAGAAATGCAACATTATTCTTAAAAAAAACTGTCTATCGATAGAAATAAGAAAGATACAAAATTTTAAATTAGCAGTCAACGAGAATTTGGTTTCTTGTGTGTTAAATTTTATGCATTGATTAATAATCAATTCTGAAAATCGCGATTGTAAAACATTACAAATAGAATTTATGTTCCCAATATCAATGCTGGTTACTCCTACAGTTTTCCGTTCTCTCCCAGCTTAAAGCGAGTTAAGGATCAACACTTTTATCAAATTTTTAATTTTACATTATTATACATTATATAATATACATCGTAGTTACGGAATTTTTAAAATCTTCAATTTCCCCAATTGTGTCTTAAATTTCGCGCTAAAGCCCCAACGATAAGAACTTATCGAACGTATTAACTAATATACTAATAAAGAAGTCCAACTTTTCAAGCCCCCCTAATTTTTTCAACTCACGGGCCAAAATGTCACAGGTATTGCTTAATAAAAACAATTGTGTCCATTTTATTTGAAAAACTAAAATTAGTCTTTTTTTCAGTAGTTTCGATAACAATCGATAGCGACGCCAGCTGTCATCTGTGGTATTTTTTAGGCATTTGCTTATTCCTCGTTTGCTGAATTGGGGTAACACTGAATAAAAGCAAAACAAATTAATTAAAATAATTCTAACAATTGTATTGTTTCTCTTTGCATTCCCATCTGTTCATCCGACGCTGTTGTTCTCCACCGTAGAGCTAATCTGCCATCCACTAGCACCGAAAATGGAAAAAAGTGAGTTTCGTGTGCTTATTAAGCATTATTTTTTGCGTAAAAAAACCATCACCGAAACCAAGGAAAGGCTTAACAAATACTATGGAGACTCCGCACCATCACTCTCAGTGGTTAAGAAGTGGTTTACTGAATTCCGTTGTGGTCGTACCGCTACAACTGATGTCGAACGTTCCGGTCGCCAGGTCGTCACGCCAGAAATTGTCGATAGAATCCATGGTTTAATACTAGAAGATCGAAGAATGAAAGTGCGTGAGGTGGCTGAGGCTGTGGGCATAACTACTGATCGGGTACATCACATTTTACATGAATTTTTGGAAATGAAAAAGCTTTACGCACGTTGGGTGCCGCAAGTACTCACGCTCGACCTTAAGCGCAACCGTGTAACCACTTCAAAGGAGTGTTTGGCCCTGTACAATAGCAATCCGGGCGAGTTCTTGGACCGTTTTGTAACCGTGGACGAAACATGGATCCAACATATTACACCAGAGACCAAGGAACCTGCACCCAAAGAAGGCGATGTTGGATTTCTCTCCCAACAAGGTCATGGTGACAGTGTTTTGGGATGCGAAGGGTGTCATTCACATCGATTACCTTGAAGAGGGTGAAACGATTACCGGCGAATATTATACTGAGCTACTGGACAGATTCGACAAAGATTTGAAGCAAAAACGACCGCATTTGACGCAGAAAAAAGTGCTCTTCCACCATGACAATGCAAGGGAGCACACACTTGTGGATACGAGGGCTAAAATGAATAAATTGGGCTACGAACAGCTACCCCATCCAGAGTATTCACCAGATTTATCTCCCTGCGACTATTTTCTATTTCCAAATCTGAAAAAATGGCTGGGCGGTAAGATATTTGGATCGATTGAAGAGGTCATCACTGAAACAAACGACTTTTTGGAGTACCTTGAGAAAAATCATTTTTTGAGGGGGATTAAAGAACTGGAAACACGCTGGACTAAATGTATCGAACTAAACGGAGACTATGTTGAGAAATAAAACGCCTTTTTACCCTAAAAAATACAATCTTTTATTTATAAATATTTAATCAATTTGTAAAACACAAAGTCCCACAGTTTTTAAATTGATGTAGGATATGGCATAGAAATAGGCGGACTAAATCAACTTGTCCGAGATGCTGTCTTCTATGCGTTACTTAAATCTGGATAATTTGAGCCGGGTTAACATTTTCTCTGCTTTTTTTTGAGTTCATTTGCAAATTCAATTTTAAAGTTGGCTCCGTTATCGCTTATCGAAATTACAATTTGGTCACACTAAAATACTAGGGATAATAAAAAATAGTCTTGAGTCATAAATGAAACACAATTTTTCTGAAAATAATTTAAAGAAATGAAGCATTATCTCTTCGACTAATAAACAATTTATTTGTTAAAAAAAAAACACCAAACCAGCTGGCTCTCAGGCAGGGCTGCAAGCTAAGCAGTCCTATCAATAAAACAGGTAACTAGATTAGGTAGATTTATTTGTTGAGCTACGCTTGATAAACAGAAATTAGTCTTTTCCATTAAATCAATTTATTTATATATTAAATCAATTTCTTTATATATTAAAATCTGTTTCGATAACAATCGATTACATTTAGGCTGCTCAGTGTCGTTGCAGCCCTGCCAGCTAGCGTCTCTGGTATTTTTTAGGCATTTCTTGTGTATTTCGCGTTTGCAAATTGGGGTGACACTCGGCACAACCATTTTTTTTGGCGTGTGTGTGTGTAGCAGAAGCCGCTTGCAGGAAGGAAGAAAAATTTCGTTGAAGACCATTAGCCAAGTGAAGCAAGCGAATTAATCATCAAAAAGTCCAGGTAAATGTGCCATCAAAGACGCGAAATATACGAATTTTGCATTATTTTCTAACAATTTGTTACTATTTCGTTTTTCCCTCTGTTTCTTCCCCCGCTTTTGTTCTGATGCTTCTTCTTCTCGTACAGCACGCCCGGCATCCACAAGCACCGAAAAAATTTTCATTTGATTTCTGCTACACAGACGCGCAGCGCAGCAAAAGCAAATAGCAAAAAACATGTCTGACGAAAAGAAAGGCGGAGAAACAGAACACATCAACCTGAAGGTATTGGGCCAGGATAATGCTGTGGTCCAGTTCAAGATTAAGAAACACACGCCATTGCGAAAGCTGATGAACGCCTATTGCGACCGTGCCGGGCTCTCCATGCAGGTGGTGCGCTTCCGTTTCGACGGCCAGCCCATCAACGAGAACGACACGCCCACCTCGCTGGAGATGGAGGAGGGCGACACCATCGAGGTGTACCAGCAGCAGACCGGCGGCGTTTAAACACGTATATTTTACATAGCTTAAGCTCCTAGTTACTCTCATTTTTACGACAGAACAGCCGCAGCAGCAGAAGCGAAAGCGTCTATGCAAAACATACAAAAAACAACAAATCACCAATAACAAAGATTGAACTGGCAAAACAAAAATTGAAAATAAAGCATTCTATAAACTATAATTTAAGAACTGATCAAACTCAAGAAATTTATTGGCATTTTCTTTAAAATTGGTTAAATGGGCCGGTGGCGCGGATTTTCCCGCTTGTTTCCCTCTGCTGCCGCGCAAAGATACACATACATATGCCCATCCATATGTATGTGTGTGCCTGCAAGGGAAAAGTGTGCTAGTATTGGTGTGTACGTGTAAATGGGTATACATACACAATCGAGGCTGTCGCTGTCGACGCTGACTGATTTTGCTGACTGAAGTAATCCAATGTATACATGGAATACATGAAAAGCATAACCTTAAAAGTGTCTGTGATGACGTCATTCTCTGGAATATTCCGATACAGACAAATGCAAAATTTTGTAGAAAAATAAATGCTTTGAATTGCATAATTTTCGGTCCCACGTGGATCATATTTATAACCTCAAAATTTTTTGGAAATTATGTATGTATACATATTATATGTGTATGTATAATACATATTTGTGTTTGTACATATGTATGTATGTACGACAATGATGTGCACTCTATTGTTGCAAATTGAAAGCGAGCTACCGCTTACTCTTGTGCGAAATGTCCAAACATGATTACTCATGGATTAATCCAGGGTTCCCCAAGCAGAGAGCGCGAAAACATGACTGTGTCTCTCTCTAACACACAATGAAGGTTGACTTCGGCAAGAATTGGCAAGTAAGTTCGTGCCCCCGCGGCTATCGTTGGGGAACTCTGGATTATTCTGTAGTATTTTGCATAACATGGTTACAAAAACCCCAACTGTAAAATACTCCTTACCTGCAGTAGCAGTAAAAGCAAACTTTCTTTTGCGCATAACTTGATTATCGTTCAATAAATTGCTACAAAAAATTGGAATAAGTTAAAGTGTTGTATGCTATTTTCTTAAAAACCCATCAAATTATAGTAATAATATTAAGTTCCACCCCAAATATATATTTACTTGTTTTGAGCGAATTGTTCAAATTTTTTTTTATTAACTAGCAATTAAACGCAAGTTTTGATTCGGTACGGAGAGTTATCCAGAAAGCTGAATATCTAAGAAGATATAAAAAAATTAAAAACACCACTCTTCCATAAAAAATTTAAGTTTTTCCTCGAAATTATATGACTCGGAAAGAAGGAATGGCATACCGTGGAGTTTACCGTGGAGTTTTCAACTTGTATGGAAAAGATGGTTTTGCCTATTATTTCCATGATATTTAGTAAGAAGAACACTTTCTGTCCCGTCACCATATCCGTGAAAAGGGTGGTGTGGTGTGGCGTACCATCTGAAAAATATGGGACATGTCAAGCCATACAATATCGAGCAAAACGACGAGGATCTTTACGTTGGGTATTAAATGGTGGGTTTTATTTTTTAGTTTTAATCTTCTTAGATATTCAGCTTTAGGGATAACTCTCCATACCGTATCGATATTGCGTTTAATTGTAATTTTGAATGATTTTTGAAGCTGAACTGTAAATATGAAGCTTTTCGAACAAATCGTTGCTCTGCAGTACGTGAAAATACTTTTTGGTGCGGTCTTTCATGTTATTCCCATAATTTGATAGGTTTTCAAGAAAATTGCATACAACACTTAGCTTATTCCAATTTTTTGCAGAAATTTGCCTGTACGTAAGATTTCAATCCTATAAGCAATTATTTTGGCCTTTTTCGACATCAGTTAGTGCTTTACCGCCCACTATAGTATTTTTTTCTATTTAAAACGTTTATATGTTGACAAAAGATCAACTTCATTGCGCGGAGTTTTACTCAGAATGATGAAATCACGTTTGTCCCTATTCAAGTGCATGATAAAAAATATGCCATTTTTGAAGAGCTCGTTGAAAAAAAATTTTTTAACAGAAGACTACGTTTATTTAAAAAATTTTTTTGTTAATTCAATAAAGAATGAAGAACTGAATGCTAAAAAATATTTGCCTTTGATTCAATTTGATTGTTTCAGTCAAATAGTTTTATATTCGCGTTAAAATGCTTGTCCCTTATAGTGTGTACCTTTGGTCCAGAGACTAACAAGTACATTCTTTAGCATGCATTTTGACGGAAATAGTACATTATTATTTATTGCATGAAATAACGCCTTCTTCCATCATGAAAAACTAACCACATTGAGTTCTCAGGTCTTCGTAAGGCTAAAAGTCAGCATATCGTGAAACGGGTCTCATATTCTTAGTACGGACACGAAATAGAAAAAAGAAGTCAGACCCAAATGATTGCTGAATGTTTGGTAAACGAGGGGTCAAAGGAGGTGTCAAAATTTGTTCTGGTCAGTGCGACTTTAATGGGGTGACATTTCAAGAAAAATTTCCAAAGGTTAAGGCCCGATTCCAGATGACATAAAAATCAATATTTATGTTGAAGTTCACATGAATAGAAACACTTTTTAACTGGTTTAAAATCTGAATGCTATAGCAAAGCAGTCTTACTTGAATGAAGTATTGTGCCGAAATAAAAATTTATGTCATCTGGAATCAGGCCTTTAGGGATAAATTATGCATTGGCTGGTGAGGAAACGACTCATGTGTTTCTACCTACAATATACAAGGTCAGTACAGCGTTGAATACGGAGTGTGCCCAACATTTTCCAACTTTACTAGTGGACTTTCCAGCAGCTTAGTTTTTGCTAGACCTAAACTTTAGGTCCTAAAGAAATTGCAAACGGAATTTCATGCAAATCTTCAGATACCCCTCTTGGCTACGCCCTTGTGGGGCAGTGTACTGAGTAGTACTGAGTTTGTAGAAAAAAAAAGCGAACCACTCCAAGATTCACAGCTTCCTTAACTAGAACGAATGCAAGCACTCACATTTTCCCATGCCTTTCTACCTGAAAAGTAAGCATAAAATAAGTTCTTCTGGCATACTTTGAAGTCCGGCTAAACTACTCAAGGGGTGCCTATCTTTGATGTTAAAGCACAAAGAACCAAAATCATATAATATTTTCATCAAGGCTGCAAACTACAAACAAAAATCGGCAGTGTTCACTCCGTGGTTCGAAACCGTCAAATTTTTTGGGTTCGGGTTCACGGAGCGGGTTCAGAAGGTCGATGAACCTACGTTCAGGTTCGAACCGGGTTCTCCACGGACACTATAGCTGTATAAATCACATACATGAGTAGGATAATTATGCTAGACGGATTCGACTTTGTTTAGTTCTTTAAAATGAAAGTTTTTCCAAAACTTACAGATTGCTTTTCTTGTTCATCAGAGTATAAACATGATAAAGAATTATTAATTCTTTTATTTATCCATCCCAAATCTTTTATATATTTAGTTCCTTTTGAATATTATGCAATGAAGCAAAATGTTCATTTGTAAGCTTTTTTATTTCAAGGCTTGCAAGTATTGGGAAATGGCAAACTTTACATTTATAGCAGCTAGAAAAAACACCGAACCGGTTTGCAGCCCTGTAATATATACAATACTTTTTGAAGATTAAGTTAATGGTTTGGGAGTTTTTGAAGTTTTAATTAAAAAGTCAAGGTTTTTTTGGAAATTTTTATTCGATATTCGACTTAAAAAAAATTCAAAATATTCGAAAATAGTTCATCCTTATCCGTTTATTGTCATGCTCGTATTTATATTAATTTATCAATCAAATCCTTGTTAGGGGCAAAAAAAAATAAATAAATAAACGTATAGGTTCCTAAAAAAACTAAAAAAGGGTTAATTTATGCACTTTTTGCAACTTTATGCTCAAATTGATGGAACAAACTTCAAAAGTGATATACAAAACTATACTTTGTCCAGTAGATTCAAGGGTTGGGGAAAATAGTATTTGAAGCTCAAATTACTAAAAAATGTGATGCAATATTTTTGAAAACAGATTCGTGTTCAGCACATGAAAATCATCTAAAATCACCACCAACCCATCAATATACTGGACCTTGTTGCCTAGTGAAATCCCTCTTTCAATAGTTTATTGGTGAATTGTAGTCAGATCAATAGCAGAGATTTTCGGTTCCGGTCCGTATCGAAATGAATGTTTCTGTTAAAGGTTCTATTTCGGTTCCGATGCAAGATTTCTGGGGGTGGCGTAAAGGGCGTAAAGGACTCATGTTTGCTTCTACCCTCTGAAAAGGTAAATAAAACCCGAAACTGTACCAGAACCAACGTTTTAGTTTCTTTCCAATGATAATGGTAAACAGAATTCGGATTTCGAAATCAATTTAGATGCGGTTTCGGAAACAGTTTCGGTATTAATCCCTGATCAATAGTCTTTTGATGGATTGACTCTCAGCTCACAGTATGGAATTTTCGAGGGGAAACGTCTCATCAAAAGTAGTCTTAGCTCATTATCTGTAATTTTTAAAAAGAGCTGGCTGATATTTCGTTTAACAACGGAAATAATAAACAATTTAAGTATATGAGCCATAGAGTAACAAGTCTTTAAGTTAATTAAGTTAACACCGATTGAGAGATAACTCACTAAATATATGATGATTTTTTTAAAAGTCATGTAAAAAAGAAAATAGATTGATTAATTTAGTTTTGATTTACTCAAATGCCGTAATAATTCGGAATTACCTAATCCTTTTCGCAAAAGGCAAATATATAAGAATTCCGATTTGTCAAGCTTGCCTACCCGTAATCGCGAAAATGCCGAAAGCAAAAAAAGTACTGGACGGGGCCCATGAAACTCAAAATCGGGAACTGGATCTGGTGAGCAAGGGTCTGGTGTCGTTCGAGGAGCTGCCCGCGCTGTTCAACATGTCGCTGTCTCACGCTGTCGCACAATAAGATCATCGCCAACTTGCTGACTCTGGAAATTTAGAATCACTCCAATAATCAGCTTACCGAACTGCCTGTTTCGTATTTAGCGGTGTCACAGAAATCTCTTTCAAACCAATTTCCAACCCACAACCAATTCTCGGTGTACTTAAGTGTTTCAAAACGGAGAAATATAAAATTTTTACAATCGCCATATGGGCATTTCCACAGAAAGGTCAACCAAAAACCGAAAACTTGTGTGTTGTTTACGATTACGCAAAAGAATACATATATAAAT
Source organism: Lordiphosa stackelbergi (assembly GCA_018904235.1). Classification (NCBI taxonomy): domain Eukaryota; kingdom Metazoa; phylum Arthropoda; class Insecta; order Diptera; family Drosophilidae; genus Lordiphosa; species Lordiphosa stackelbergi. The sequence continues at coordinate 88,083 of JAEIFU010000541.1, forward strand.
TTATGAAAAGCCTTAGAAGCCTTATAAACAATTTCAAAAACGAATAAAAATGGAAAAAGGGATTTAAAAGACTGGATTTCTTAGGTTTCGTTTATCGTAATACATTTTAAAATTATTTTATGAAACTAAGTAATTGTTGGGAAATTTTATATATAATATTTTCTCAGTGATAACCGCCATGATATTGCTTCTAAGGATGTACAAGTTATTGGCCTAAACATAACTTAATTTATGGTGCTTTTAAAGATTTGGAGACTATTACAGTTTAAGCGATATTCATTTATGAATGTATAAACAAACTAGTTGAACCCGCAGCGACTTCGTCCGCGTGCAAGTTTTAAAAAAATCTTAGTAAGTAGAAAAATTGTATAGCTCTTTGAACACTAAGTTTGTATTTAATCTATTTGTTAAAAGCAAATTCTTTTAATATCATTGGCTTCATTTGCTTAATTTTTAGAGAGTTTCGAGTTTACGGTTGATCAATCTGGCCATCAATATTATGCTGGCTTTATGTCTCGCTACGTTTGCACATAACTTCAAAATTTGGGAAAAGGGGATTAAGTAAGGCGAGGAAAATGCAGTGGGCTGATATTAAATTCTATCCAAATTATAAAATACAAAACCAAATTTTCAAGCGGAAATTCCAGAATTCAAAAATTTTCCCTTCCTGTCTTGTGAATGCTGAACAGACTATAGTGTTATTTAACTATGTAAGAACTAAATGTCAAGGGACATTGTTTTTTATAAGTGCGCACCTATATTCATTTGATTTACATAGTATGAAGTAAGATAATAACTTTTTTTTTAAAAGATTTTTATATAATTTGATCAACTTTATTTTTTTGTATTTATATTTTTTTTTTTAAAAAAAAAAAATATATTTTTAAAAAAGGTCACAATTCCCGCTGCCCTCTGATTTTGATCTATAAAGGCTAAATTGAAAAATAAGCTGTTTTGCAAAACCGTTATGTTCAAACAAACATTTAATTGGCCTTTTTCACACACCTGCAGAGTAAATTTATATCCAAATATTTTATCTTATATGGTATTTAGCTGGGCGTTGATAATATGTCAGTCGGTCGTACACATTTATATATATAGATAAGCCCTAAAGCTTGCCACTCAGTCAGCTATTTTTATCAAGCTTTTTAAAAATGTCAACATGACGCAAATCGGAAGTCCATATCAAATAGCTGCCCAAGTTTGACTTATTATTTTCACTACTTCGATGGGTTATATATATATGTCATCTAATTTCCCAAGAGCAAACCCGATTTTAAAAAGTTATATATTGAAGGAAGGATAATAAATACAGGCTTTTTTGAAGATTAAGGTAATGGTTTGGGAGTTATTGAATTTTTAATTAAGAAGGCATGATTTTTTGTGCAAATTTTTATACGATATTCGACTTTAAAAAATCCAAAATATTCGAAAACAATTTATCCTTATCAGGTTAATGTCATGATTGCAAAGTAGATTAATTATGAGTCGAGCAAGATATTAATTTTTCGATCAAATCCGTGGTAGGGGTCAAGTAAATGCAAATGGGATATAAAAACATAGATGATGGGGAAAAAAATCATCGATGTCTGCAGTTCAGATAAAAAACAAGTGAGAAAGTCCGTCAAGCCCGACTATAATATACTCTGTAACTAGAGTAGGAGCTGAATGCTGTGCTGCTGCTGCGCTCATCTCTAAGTTTCTCTCTCTCCCTCCAAATTGTGCGGGCGGTATTTGCCTGCAAGTATAAGAAGCATTTGTCCAATACATGTCAAACCTATATCTCTTACCATCTCTGAGATCTGTTTGTTCATGGTTAGTCGACTCCAGACTGTTGATGCTGATGAAGAATATATATAGTTTATATGGTTGGAAATGATTTTTTTTTCTTTTTTACATTCTTTTTGCACAAACTTAATATACTAGGGGAGAGTGGGGGTTGTGATCATAGTTTTGTTTGAACATAACTTCGACAAAATAATCATTTTTAAGTCTGTTAATTTTGTATTTTAGGTAAAAGATGCACAAACTTTCCTTTCCTCATCACTAGTTTTAAAAAAAAACTATATATTTTTTGTTTTTTTTTTGTCATATTGAAAAAAAGTGATTTTTTTTAATTTTTGGTTCTGAGCCACCCATCTAAAAGTTCAAAATTCTTGTTTTTAAGCCATTATTTTTTATTAAATGAAAAAATGAACAATTTTTTTCATATTCAGAAAGAAATATCAATGAAGAGTGAAAATTAATTGACGGCATCAGGCTTGTTTTCTTTTTATACGAGAACTTTTTGCTTGTGGCTGTTCTTTTGTTTCCCTTTTTAAAGTTTTTTTTACTTCTTTGGAGAGTTTTTCCTCTGTTTTATTGCGCGTCATTGCAATATTCTCTTTGAAAGTCAAAACCGATTTTTTTCAAAGTGGCTCACAACCCTCCATATCTCACTTTTTTTGGTGACGTCACATAACCAAAAGAAATTGTTACAAAAAAAACATATTTCTATCAAAAAGGCAATTGACCAAAGATATTTCCCCTCATACTTCCTTTTGTCATTACGAAAAAATTTGTATAATATTCACAAGTCAAAAATGGAAAAAAACTTTTTTTTTTAAAAAAAGGCGGATTCTGGTTTACGAACTTAAAGAAGGTGTAGACTGATAGGTTGCTTGCCAAAAGTTAGGTAATAAGAAGGGAGACACATGACATAAACAATAAGCTTAAATTTATTTTTTTTTGTGGCTAATATTCGAATGGCTCACAACCCCCAGCGGCTCAGAACCCCCCATTCTCCCCTATATACAATATAATCGATGTTGCCATCGATGTATCTCAAGCTCTACTCTTAATTCAAGTCAAAAATTTATCTCTCAAGATTCTTATTCTTCGATTCCTGAGAAGCAGGTATTGATTCTCTAATTTTATTGAGCTCAATTTTTCAGTCGTTCGTTTAGTTCTAGTTTAATAGTTAAATCGCTACTATTTCAATAAGACATAACAACAACAAAATTAAACTTTTCTTAGTGTATTAAAGGGTTGGTGGTGATATTAGATCATTCATATCACGCCGAGATTTTTAGTAATTTGAGCTTAAAGATGCAAAAAAGGATTCTTGTTTACTCTTTTTAGAAGCGTTTTGTGCCCTTTTTTATTAGCGCAAAGTCCTACTCCTTATACCAGATATACCATTTATAGTAATTGTATACAAGAATATTGTTGCTAAAAATTTTCATTGAAATTCCGTTGTAAAAACCAAAATAATTAACAAAATTAAAAAACCAAAAGTTTTTTTTTATTTTTTTGCTTTCTTTTGGGCAATAAATTAAAAGCACCAAAAAAACAATAATAATTTTTTTTTTTCCTAACTCGGCAAACCCGCAAATGGTGCGTGTTAAAAGGTAAGAAAGGGTCGGTACGTATCGCGTTGTGTTTCGTAGGGGGATGTTTAAAAGAAAAAAGGTTTTATTTTTCACCCACCCATCCATAAATAAATGTTTACATAGTTCCATGCAAAACAAATAACTGCTAGCATCATAAAAATATTTACCGGGTTTCTTTCCATTTGCCCTTTTTATATAGTTTGCTTCCTCTTTTTTGATGATAATCTCTAACCACATAAGCTTTTACCTTAAATTTTTTTCCCCCCAAAGTGTTGTTCAACCAAAATGGGGTTTTTAATTTATATTAGTTTTTTTTTTTCTTATGTTTACGGTAAAGGCGTAAAAATATTTCGATTGTCACGTTCTTATACGTCACAATGCATATATATGAATCGATACCCGAGTTCAGATTGAACCAGTCTTACACCTTTATGAATAACTGATCCCAACCAGTTCCAATATACTCAGTATAATAAATATAAAATTATGTTCTAAGTTTGTTTAATATTCGTAAATTTTTATTAGTAACCATAAATTTAGACTACACACAACTACAAACATTTATTTTATTGATTTGGTAACCTAGCCAAATTGTTGTTTTTTTTTGTGAATTCAACAAACTTTTCTGTTTTTGTTGGAAGCATTGGCATTGTTTTATTAAATGTACGAGTAATGGTGTTTATTTTTTTTTTTTATTTTTTGATTCCATATTGGTGACCTAATTTAAATTTACGTATAATAATTATTTAATTAATTTGTTTACGTATAAATTTTTCTGACCATGGCAGCAGACTAAATATGTATGTACTTATTATTGTCCTTGCAAGAATTTAATGTTTCTGTTTTTTGTTTTTTTTTTTTTTTGTTTATAACTTAAGCTATTAAGTATTTACAAAGCTCAACTATGAACACGAACTTGTAACGACATTTGAATTGTTCGGATTGGCTAAAATTCTAATTGTTATCTTTATTGTTGTGCATAATAACTGTTTTTTTGTTTAGCAAATACTAATTTACGGATTTGTGTTTTAACAAAATGCAATTTTTTATTTTAATACTAATTTTTTTGTATAAATTTGTAATGCAAAGTTTGAACTCAAAATTAATTTTAAATTTAAAATATATTTACACCATGAAAGTATTACTAGATCTCTTAATGTTTTGGAAAAAAGCATACTCAATTTAACGAACATTTTGAAATAAATTCGTTGCTGTGGTTTCTGTTCTTTGTTTAATGTTTTGTGCTTCTTTTTAGTACTTGTACTCTGGCAGCTTTTGCTGCTGCTTGCAAAATTGGTAAGCTGGAAATTTTAGATGCGTCTTGGTCACCTTTAAACAAACTGGATGAGTATCTCCCGCCTCCGAAATGGATCTAATGATAGCGATCGTAATATTCATCGTAATCATCATCGTCGCTGTCGCTATCATTGTTGGGGAGAATGTGGAACCAGGCCCACACTTTGGACAAGTCCACTCATCGTTTGCGATTATAGGCGCCAAGCGAAGACTGCCTTCATTCTTTCATTTCATGGCCATTGGCCCCAAGCTCGAGGAGCTCATGGGGTTCGGCATTCAGCTGTAAATGGACAAAAAATGATAAAATTTTTAGAGAACAAATCAATTATGTATTCCAGCGATGGGCAGTTAGTGGCTCTTTGGCCATACTCACCCTATCCACACTGGCCAGATCATTCTTGGATAGATGATTAACCAAAATAGTGCCCAAAGCATCGCACATCACATTGATGGTGGTACGGAAACGATCCCTGAATATAGAAGAATTTCCAATCAGTAAAAAAAATGTATCAAAACTTGATAAAAAAATCTGACTTACAGCAACCAATCCACTGCTATAATCAGGGAAACATCTTTTGGCTCTAGTCCCACCGTGTCCAATACCATGACCATGGTAACCAAACCCGCCTGTGGTATACCCGCTGCTCCAATCGAAGCTGCTGTGGCTGTTATACTCACAGCCACAATAGTACCAAAGGAATAGCTCATTTCACGATATTGGGCTATGAAGAGTGCAGCCACAGCCTCGTACAGAGCTGTACCATCCATATTAATGGTGGCTCCCACGGGTATAACAAATCGTGTAACTCTTGGATCTATGCCCATATTATCCAGACATTTGATAGTCAGTGGCATGGTGGCTGAACTAGAACCAGTACCGAAGGCAGTGGCCAACACCTGACTGAGTTTGGCTATGTAACGGTAGGGCAACTTCCGAGTGCCCAAAAAGAAGATCACAGCAATGGTACCTGAAGGGATTGGAGGGGTAAAAATATGAGTAAACCTAAATGAGGTTAGCAACTCACCAAATCCATGGAGGAACAGTCCTATCATGACTGTTATAAAATACCAGCCCAAAGATTGTATAGTTGCTGCTATCGAATCCATTTCAATGATTTTGGCCGCTATCAGAAAAGCCACACCCAAGGGAGAGATCCTATAGAAGTTTGTAAACATGATTTCTATAAGCTCTAGGGATTGTGTTTTGTATATATGTTTACCAAATCACCCATGAAGTTATGGTCATCATGGCCTCACTTAGAGTGGTAAAGAAGTCCTGCAACAATTGTCCCTTTTCACGCATTCGTCCAATGGTGGTGCCCAATATGACACTGAACATCACTAGGCCCAAAACATTGGAGCCCTCACGTTGGGTCGACTTAAATTCCCAATTTTCCATGGGTTCTATAACAATCAGAGAGAGAGAGAGAGAGAAACGTACAGTTTGGTTTGTTAAATAACATTCTTTTGATTTATAATCTTACGTGCTGGGCTAATGCTGGTATTTTCAAAGAGCTCTGTCCGATGCTGAAAGATAAATATGTGCAGAAATGAAATCAATTACAGAGTCTAAATAGATTCAATTAACACTTGGGGAAGTTATCAATATGGTTCGTTTAGCTAAGCTTTCAATTCCGAAACTTTGTTTCCTTTCCTAATTTTTACCTCCCTGATATTAGACTCAACTACGATTCACTCATAGCGTTAAATATCATATCAGAAACAACAACCTAACCCAGCGTTAATGACAGGAATAACTTTAAAAGGACCAGCGGTGCGATGTGTGTAACCTTCCACAAAAAAAGTTGAGATATTTTCAGGATTGGCCCATGCCTTTCGAACTACAATCCCTTTCGAGATCACATGTCTATATATTGCAGAGCGAAAGCGATGACATGCTGCCACAACTGATGGGGATGATGGTGTGCGATGAGATGCCATTCCATTCGTATTTAGTGCGCATGGTTGTGGGTCCGAATCCCAGTTGAGCCCAAAAATTATATTTCTTTGTTTTTCAGCAGTCTTAAAAAAACAAAACTGGTGTGGTCGTTGAAGTGTGTAACCAAATATATTAGAATATGAAGATAAGTGAAGCCATACGATTTTTTGCACACGATTATTCGGTGCTGGCTTTTGAACTGGCTTTTGGCTCTCTTGAAATTTTTTTAATAGCCAGAGAGATAGAGAGAGCGCTCTAGAGCCAGCCCCTTTTTTGTACGCATACAGCGACAGCCGACGACTGTAAGTGTGCTCACGTATTCTGAAGCATTACTCACATAAGCAAGTGCATTCTATTTTAGATTTTTACGCTCTCAACTTTTTTATTTGGAAAGAGCGCGATATTCGTCGCCACCAAAAAAACTGCATAGTGCAAAACCAATATATGGCCGTTCAGCATCTTAGAGACTATATTGGTCTTTGGTGTAACCATGTGGCATGACGGTGGAAAGGAAGAAGTTTTACCTTTCCTGGGATAAAATCAATATTACATATCGAGCTCAAATGCTGAACATGCTTATAATGATCCAGATTTAGAAATAAATTGTGCTCGATTTTTTAGCTTAATTCAAATTTTTATGAGATTACCGGGACTCAAAATATTATCTTATTTTGGATTAAAAAGTCGGATTAACTCAATCTTTTTTCCGATCGGATAAAGAATCTCCGGTATAACGTTGTTTTCATTACACCAACGCAGATCAAGCACATCGTAAGCTAAGTAACATTTAAGGGATGAAACCTTTTAAAATAAAAGCCACATCGCTCTCAACAGTAAGTCAAAGCCATATCTTGGATTATTTTTTAAACTTTTACTGGACTCAAAACGTTTTTAAGCCAGTTTAAACCGGTTCGATAGCGTTCTTAACCCAAATCTTAGAAATTATTTAGAAACTGGGTATGTCTGTGGATAAAACCCCAGATCAGCATCAGTTTTCACCGGTTCAAATGCGCACAGCGATTCTTAAAAACAAACTAATTTTCTAAAATTTGGACTTAAACTCCTTCCCCCGCCATGGCAAAAAGCTATCTATTCCACTGAATCTCATGGACTAAGAATTTCAAGAACAGAAGTTCATTCTTGGATTAAAATGTTAATCTTAGATCAGAAATTTGTTTTCTAACCGTACTTCCAACATCGAAAATTTTTGGTCCAATGGAGTATTTCCTAATATTTCACTAATCAAAAAAAGGTTTCTGAAAAGTAGTTCAAAACGGGTGGAGAAGAATACTTAATTATAACTGTAATATTTGACTTGAGACTCGAGAGACTTAAATTTGGTTTAAATTTCGGTTCAGTTTAATAACTTACTATTTCAACTTTGAATAAATTTGACTATAACCCTTTATAATCTGTTCAACGCCCAAGCCAATCATTGGGCGTATTCAGCAGATAATTCCGATTAGCGATTACCGATTTTCGATTTGCGATTGCTGATGAGTCTCTGCTGAATGAATTTGATTGCATACTTTAAGATATTATGTGGCTTTATCTCTTTTTCATCAATGCAAAAACACTCACACAAAATCTCCAATATTTGAATTGGTTAAATAGATAATTTCATATGAATGTCTGTACAAAGGTAGGCTGACCCAGCAATCGTTAACCAATCATACGTTTTGTTCGATTTCTATTCAACAAACAGGATTGTCAAATTTCCCAATCCCAATCGTCAATCACTGTATTCAGCAGGTAAAATCGGCAATCATAAATCACAAATCGGAACTATCTGCTGAATACGCCCATTGTTTCAAACCGATTTTTAAAAAAACCCAACGTAAAGCTTATATACTTTATTCAACTTATAGCATATAATTCAAGATAAAAATAGAGGGAGTTAAACTTCGGCTGTACCGAAGTTTATCTACCCTCGGAGCATGATATATGCTGCCAGTTTGATATATGGCTATACGATATATTCATCAAAAAAGTTTTTCTCACTAGAACTACATTTTGGACCGATCGTTCCTATGGCAGCTATATGCTATAGTCATCCGATTTAAATCAAACTTGACAAAATTGTGTGGTAGTATATAATATAGATCTGTACAACGTGGGAGCGATAGCATTGAAAACAAAAAAGTTTTTCTTACTAAGACTTTTTTTCAGACCTATCTTTTGTATGGCAGCTATACTATATAGTTGCCCGATTTGCATGAAACTTGCTGAAATTATGTGAAAGCATAGAAAACTTATAAATACGGGGGTTGGGAGCGATAGCATTGAAAACAAAAAAGTTTTTCTCACTAAGACTTTTTTTTAGACCTATCTTTTTGTATGGCAGCTATACTATATAGTTGCCCGATTTGCATAAAACTTGCTGAAATTATGTGAAAGCATAGAAAACTTATAAATACGGGGGTTGGGAGCGATAGCATTGAAAACAAAAAAGTTTTTTTCACTAAGACTTTTTTTCAGACCTATCTTTTGTATGGCAGCTGTACTATATAGTTGCCCGATTTGCATAAAACTTGCTGAAATTATGTGAAAGCATAGAAAACTTATAAATACGGGGGTTGGGAGCGATAGCATTGAAAACAAAAAGTTTTTTTCACTAAGACTTTTTCTTTTTTTTTGTTTTATTATGTAAGCATAAAACTTATAAATATGGGGGGGGGGGGTAAAAAAAATTTTTTTTCACTTTTTCAACCGATCGTTCCTATGGCAGCTATATGCTATAGTCATCCGATCCGGCCGGTTCCGACAAATGTGCAGCGTATTTATACCAAAAGACTTCGTGCAAAGTTTGGTTGAGATAGCTTTAAAACTGACGGAGGAGATAGCATAGAAACAGACGGACAGACGGACGGACAGACGGACATGGCTATGGACATATTTTTTATCAACTCAGCTCGTCATGCTGATCAAGAATATATATACTTTATGTGGTCGGAGATGTTTCCTTCTGTGCGTTACAAACATCTGGAACAATTTTTAATATACCCTCTCCAAGGGTATAATCAGGCTAAAATTTTGTACAGATTTGGCTGAGGACGGACCAAATGGTTGCCAGAAACATTTAAAGCAGTGGCCGGCAAAACACACATGCTCATTTTGGCATTGCGTGTGTGTGCTTAGCCACGCGAAAGCGCTTTCATTTAACACTTGTTTGTTATTGCAAGAGAGAGCATTGTAAGCTCATATACTGCTCGTATCGACGTCGCTACTACAGATGGCTCTTGTATACACAGAAAATAGAAACGTGCCGGACTCTGATTTAAAGTAAAACATGAAAGAAAGTCGGTCAAGCCCGACTATAACATACTCTGTACCCCTCAAAGTTTGTATATATGTGAATAATTTAAGTTCGAAGCCACAGAATGTGGCAAAAAGCCATAAAGTGTGAGAAGTGCAGCCCATCGCCCTTGCGGCTTGTGGTTTTCCTTATAACCCGAATATCTTTATCTTTCTTTGGCAAATTGATAAATAATTTAGATTGCTAAATAAGTTAAAAAGGTACGAAGCATCTCCAAAACTTTGGAAGATATAACGTTTTTTGAAAACTGCGGGGGGGCGTTGCAAAAATTTAAAATAAACTGTATCTGCCTGCAAGTATAAGAAATATAATATTCCAAATATGGTAAACCCTCTACTCTTAACATCTCTGATATTTCTTCGTTCATACAGACGGACATGGTGTTGATGCTGATCAAGAATATAAAATGATTCGTTCTCGATGTTACATACTTTTGCACAAACTTAATGTATTCTGTGTTCCTTTAGTACAGAGTATAAAAATGAAAGATAAAACGGATTTTTATTTTGACAATAAGCTTAGCTTATAAATATTAATTAGCCCGATGTTGCTAAGGTTAATTTTTGACAATTTTTCGTTTTTACATTTGGGACAAAAACAGAACGCTGATTTCAGCGAATCTTTAGACAAATTTTCATATCACTGAGATAACAAGTAAGAAAGTCGGTTAAGCCCGACGTTCGCGAAAGCATAAGTGTTATGCTGCTGCACACAGCAAACTTTCTCATAACTTGACTATCGTTGAAACTTTTGTATATATTACCGAAAAGATTGCCCAAAAAGAAATTTGTAAGATTACAAAAATATCGTTTGAAAAATATTATTATACTTGTCTTACTTTTTTAACACAATAGTATAACTAGTTCAGATTTATCTCTTAATTCACAACAAAGAATCAAAATGCAAATTCATATCCCCACTTCGTTGAGTCAGTCCATATAAAGCGACAATAATCTAATTGTGCGCATGAATATTCATTTGAACTGCTGGCTATACCGTAATGTTCGTATGTATGCATATAAGTGGATACAAGCGAGCAGCTTAGTGCTTTGATTCAATTTATGTCTGGGGTCTGTATGTGATAATTGAAATTTAAGCATATGTTTATACGTTTGTGTGCTTTCGTCACTAGGGTGGACTGGACAGCAAATCCCCCACGATTCATTTGAGTTGTATGCTAAAATTGTGATATCCCTATCATGACAGTTTAATTTCAATTGAATAATTGAAGCGATTTGTTCAGTGAAGATTCTTCATACCTGAAACATGGTGGACTGTATGATGTTATCCGTAAACATGTTTCTGAAAAAAACAAAAACAGAATAATTTAAATTTGTGTCATTCGATTTGCATGGATATGGTTACCTACCGCACTAAATCCATTAGCGTATCGGGTGTCAACACCTTGGATGCCTTATCAATGCTCTCTGTTTGGGTTTCAACAATTTTGGCACCTTGACCGGGTCTAATTGTGGTGACCAGGCAAATACCTAATACGACGGCCGATATGGTGGTCACAAAATAGTAAGTAATGGCTCTGGAACACACATAAAACTGTTAAGGAATATTGAATATTTTTTGGAAATTTCGCTTTGTTTTACCTGGTGGCGATTTTGCTGGACATGCTCAAGTCCAGTCCACCAATGGCACTGGTTATCGATGACACCAACAAAGGGACAATCAAACACTTCAGCATGCTGTAAATAAATGTTTTATTAAGATTTTTATCCTTACTTTTTTTTGGTTAAACTTACCGCAAAAAAATCTCACCCGGAAATGATATATACATAATCTCACGCTTTGTCCACTCTCCAGTGCTATTCTTAATAATAAATCCCACCAGGCCACCCACAAAGACACCAATCACGGTGGCCATTGTGAGGACATTTTCTTGCATAAAATTTTTGAATTTGTTGCCATCTTTCTTGGGTCGCGTCATTTTGGAAGTCTTTTGTGGGGTTAACCCCTCTGTATTTGGGCCCCGACGCACTGAAAAGTGCGTTGGCAATTAAGTTGAGGTAATTTAGGCTCAGATTAAGCCTATTTGAGGAAATTGAGTCTGGACAACTAATATTGGGGATGCGTCAACTGTGAAAGAAAAGAAAAATACAAAGTTTATATTTTAGGGTTTTTTTTTTTTAATCTTTTCTTTTTTTTTTTTTTTTTTTTTTTTTTTTGAATGAAAAATTTATTATTATAAAAATGAGAATATTTAGAGATGCAGGAAGTTTGTATAACTTGCTCCAACTAGCTGCTGGTTCAGTAAAGATTTCTGCGCACCCCCATAAGAGAATATTAAGAGATGCAGAGTTTGTATAAATCAAAGCTGTGGTTCAATATTTTGTTGATTTCATGTAAATATTGACCGCGGCTGCACCTCAAATGGTTCATACGCTGGGTCCAATTTTGGCATACTCTCTTCAACATATCGGCCGGTATGTTACGAGTAAATTCTTCAATGTTGGCTTCCAGTGCGCCAACTTTTGTGGCCTTGTCGCTGTAGACATGAGTCTTAACATAGCCCCACAAAAAATAGTCTAAAGTCACGTTCTTGGAGACCAATTGACCGGCCTCAAAACGTGAAATAATCTGTTGGCCGAACTAGCCTCTCAATTGGGCCATTGATTCGCGTGCTGTGTGGAAAGTGGCACCATCTTGTTGAAACCACATGTCAACCAAGTCCAGCTCTTACATTTTTAGTAAGAAAAACTTTGTAATCATCGCACGGTTCCGCTCTTTATTCGCAGTAACGTTCCCGCCTTCATAATCTTTAAAAAGTACGGTCTAATGATGCCACCGGCCCATAATCTACACCAAACAGTGCATTTTTCGGGATGCATTGGTAGTTCTTGTAATGCTTCTGGTTGCACTTCCCACCAAATACGGCTAAAAAATCACCTTTTATATGGAAGGGTGCAAGGGGTTTTGCTTGTATTTTAAAAATCGTTGCATACTTTTCGGCTTTATGTTAAGGGACACAACTTTTGTCATATATTTGGGGTCATTGTGCCCTCTCAATTTAAACAATGTTAATGTTAATACTCTGTAAATTAAGGCCCTCCTCTAGCCTGACTAATTTTCGATTTTCGAAATACTTTAGAAGATATAGCCAATTTAGTGGAGCTAAAATGAGTTTTTTTTATGCAGCGTAAAACTTTAAAAGCGTTTTTATCGAAACCACGTTTTGCAAAACTGTGACACTGATTGCGCAAGTTGCACTGAACCGATTTTAATGAAATAAGTTTAAAACGGCGCAGAATTAATGTGGCTACTGTCTGAACCTCCAACTTTTGGATGTGTTGTTATTTAGTAATTTTTTGATGTGAAACATCTTTAATTTCGGTACGGACGATTTTAGTAGGAGTAAAATTTGATTTCAGCGTCACGTGACGCTGACGTCATTCATATTTTGTGTTGTTCTGATTTGTGGAGTTTCCCGGCACACACACACACATAAGAGGATGGGCAGAGGGGGGAAGCGAAGAGGTAGGAAAGATGCTGAAGAGGGGCAACTGGGTGGGTTCTGGGAAAGATCTGGGTGTGATCTTGGTGTGCTCTGGTGGTATTTGGGAGGGATTTGGGTGGAATCTTATCTGTGAGGAATCTGGGTAAGATCTGGGTGGTTCTGGATGGGAATGGGGGTGAGATCTGGGTGGGATTTCTGATGGGATCTGGTGGGATCTGGGTGGGATCTGGGAGCGATAAGGGTGGGATCTGTGTGGGATCCGGATGAAGATCTGGGAGGGATCTGGGTGGTATCTGGGTAGAATCTGAGTGGGATCTGGGCGAGATCTTTGTGGGATCTGGGTGGGATCTGGATGGTTTCTGGGTGGGATCTGAGTGGGATCAGGGCGGGATCTGAGTGGGATCTCGGAGGGATCTGGGTGGGATCTGGGTGGGATCTGGTTGAGATCTGGGTGGGATCTGTATGAGGATCTGGGTGGGAGCTGGGCGGGATCTGGGTGGGATATGGGGTGAGATCTGGATGAGGATCTGGGTGGTAGCTGGGCGGGTCTGGGTGGGTTCTGAGTGAGATCCGGGAGGGTTCTGGGTGGGATCTAGGAGGGATCTTGGCGGTATCTGGGTGGGATCTGGGTATGATCTGGGCGGAATCTAAGTGGGATCTGGTTAGGATCTAAGTGGGATCTAGCTAGGTTGGATCTGGGTTGTATCAGGGTGGGATTTGGGCGGGATCTGGATGGGATCTTGGTTGGATCTCATCTTGGTGTTATCTGGGTGGGTGAAACATCATCATTTATCTCTGAATCAGCACAATTAACAAGACTTCCTGAAAAATGAAAGAACACTGCAGCAAGAGATCTTGATGCTGGTATTTCTACTCCCTGTTAGTTTTTTTTCGTTGGAAAGAGTGCCCTTACTGATTTATATACCATTAAGAGCTTGTAATTTGAAATAAGCTCTAAATCTAAGCATCATGTTTCACATCAGAGCCCCGTGAGTGTTAAGGACACTCAGACCTTTTTTTTTACACTAGACTATAAAAAAGGTCAAAATCAAACAAATTTGTCATATTTTACTCAAATTTTGTATGGAGTTTCAGACAATAGTGATATCTACTATGCTGATTAATTACCCATTTTTATTTAATTTTTCGATAACTCAGGATTTCGCAATCAGTGTTACAGTTGGGACACCTTTTTTTAAGAGACCATCAGTTGGAGGTCGAGAACTTCTTGAACGAAATAAAATTTTTTTGTATTTCTCTACAAACATCTTTTACCGTTATCTCTATGATTTTTGGAAAAAAAACAGCAAAGAAGAAGACAAGAGGCGAGGAGGGTTAACACCAGGGAACCAACGCCAATCTAATACTTTTTGCAAACTACCGGTCAAAGCGAGAATGGCACTAGATACACAAGAAAAAATTCACTAGCTCAGGCAAACCGATCGAAAATAAAACAGTCGGAAATGAGAGAGGCAGACTTTTTCGGTTTGGCTGTCACTGCCATAAATGAGCATTGCAATAACTGAGGTTGCCAAATAAGAATTGAACTATGGCAAAAAGTGCGCAATGAGGCAAAGGGCATTTGATGCAGGCAAACACGAAATCTACGAACAATTTTAAGAAAATTTCACCAAGAGGTTTAAAATTAATTTCTAGCCCGCTAAATACACATATGGATCTAAGTGTATAGTAGGGGTGCCAAGTTTAATCAGGATCTGACCTCTTTAAGTAGTTAAATGGCTAACATATTTAACACCAACACACAATTATAATTCTTAGGTACTTATTAAAGATCAATAAAATTGGTGCATCCTATATAAGCGAATGGTCTAAAAGTAGGGCAATGAAAACTGTGGCTTACGCTTTTATTTTTGTTTGTAAATCAATACACAACACTTTACACAAATATCTGCTTAAACTACCCAATCTATACAATACAAAAAAAATTTCCACAAATTCTAAGCAATTTTTTTTTTTCTCTCGCGTTCTTTACTGGGCGACAAACCATTAACGACTAAGCTGCCTACATTCGCACTTCGCTTTTGCGCGGCAACAAACAAAGTAGACACATTTATCGTTGGCAAAAATTACAACCCCCATGCATCATGATCCGAGTCCGAGTGCGATCCGTCGCAGCTTCCATGACATGCGCTCAATAGCAGCTGGGAAAGCTTTGTGAATTATGCCCGAATGTTTAGCTCCCTCCTTACCCGTGCCGGTTTTTATTTGGACTAATGATTCGACACTTGGTGGTGTTACTTTTGCATTTAGAACCGGAAATTCTATTGTTTCGAAGGAACAAAGGAAGGAAGTTTCCCCAAATAGCATTTCAATAAAACTTTACATATATTTTTTAACACACAATCAACAATTTATTTGCTGACTTTTAGCATCAATTTAGTTTTTACACTTTTCCAGCGAATGCATGCAAAATGCCACTCAATTAATGGAAATAAAAAAAACAACAAAAAAGCTCAGTTAATCAACAAACGTGCCAAACAAATACATTTTGCATACACGATCCAATGAAGATAAGTTATGTATGACTGTTCTGCTATTATGGTGGATGCTAAAGCAATGCCTAAAGGATGACCAATGTAAACATAAGTGGACTCGAAATTAGGCAGCTGGATCAACACTATATAACTAATAATAGTAATCAAGAACATTTTGCACGGCTTAATAGTTTGTCAAAGAGCGAAACAGAGAGCTTGTGAAGTCATTTTAAGTAAACACTGTGTTCAGTGAGAGTATCAAAGCCCACACCTAGCGCGATCTCAGATTGTTGTAGTGATAGTAAAATTTAAAAGTTTCATGCCTGGCTGACTTGAGAGTGAGAAAACGCTTAGTAAGATCAATTAAAGTGATCAGTCAATTAGTGTGGCAAAAATAGTCAAAGATCAATTCTGCTGAAGGTTCGTTGCGGATCCTTAATTTATCGAACCTTATTGTATGCCTTTTCTTAGATAGTTGAAACATAATTGCCTCCATTTTCAGTGAATTTAAATAGGCCTGGGGGAAAGACGACTGATTTGAAGCTGTGTTTTTTAAATTTTGGAAAAAAAAAAACGGCCAAAAAATTTTTAGTTCTGTTTTTATACTCTGTGCCAAAGGTGCTCAGACTGTATTAAGTTTGTGCAAAGTATGTTACAGGGAGAAGGAATAACTTCCTTTAAAGAACACCTTTAAAGTAGGATCTACCAAAAACAAATAGATGTCGTGTTGGCTAACGGGTTTCCGGGATTCACGGATATCTACCAGCAAAACGGAAAACGGCAAATCGGTAAGTGGAATGTACCAAAAGTGCAAACTTTGTTTCATATGTAATTCAAAATGGATGAATCGAAAGCAGGGAATCAAACCGAATCGAATTTCGATTCCTGTTCTGGTACGTAACGAAATTTATGTTTCGGTAAAAGGTTCTGTTGTGGTTCTATTTTATTTCGGTTATCGGTTCCGTGTCGGTACCAACATTTTTATTCCGGTACGTACCAGTATGGATCGGTAAAATTAGCAGAAATTTTAAAACTTAAGTCCAAACAAAGTGGGTAAGCAATCTATACACATGTATGTGTACATAAGTTATCAATTTGATTCGCGTGTGTTTGCCATAAAAAAAACTTTACAAGTTTGTATTCATAAGATGATTAAAATAATACTTAAGCAACAATTGTCTTCACCAAACTCAACGTTACTCAAACTCAAATAAAATTAGTTACAAAGAGGGTAAATTAATGATTATTTCTTATAGTCCATTTTAGTCCATTTGATTTCTTAGCGAAGACATAATAAAGTTCGCACCGGAAAATAAAGGTTGTACGCTTACTTGGGTAGCTGGAACAGCAAGAATAACTTTTGATATTTCAAACAATTCTGGAAACTTTGTCGAATTTTCCGACCATCTTTGATTGATGCAATTTAACTGTTCTTTTTTTTTAAAATGGCTACTGTTCGTATTGTCCTGTTTGTTTTCACACAAATTTATGTATAAATCTACTTCATCTCCACATTCAGAAAAATTAATTGGGTCAGAGCTGCTTTCCTCATTTAGTTGCAATTGAACAGAAGTGACAATGCATCGATCCAGAGTGTACAATTATTTTTCTCAAACAAAACATTGAGAAACATTGAGAAATTTAAATATTTCTTAAACATTTGACGTCATTTTTGATCCCCTTTGCAGAGATTAGAGCTCCGGATTAAGTTAAGATTTTACAGGACATAGTTCGGACTATATTCGGGCTAGAAGAATCCAAGAACAAGTTATTCTGATGTAAAAAACATGTTGAAAAACAAGAAACAAAGTCTTAAGACTCTTACAGTTTCTATAAGTTTAATAGAATAAAACAATATCAATTGGTTCAAAAAAAGTAAAAAAGTTTATCGGTCTAAAAATTATAATAAAAATGTATAGATGCTATAAACCCGGTTCGAATCTGAACCTAGGTTCAGCGACCTTCTGAACCCGCTCCATGAACCCGAACCCAAAAAGTTTCACGGGTTTGAACCCCGGATTGAACACCAGTTTTTAAAACTAGATCAGAACTAATACGAAATTGTTTATAATTTCTTTTATTACGATATCGAAATTGTTTAAGATATTTGAGGATACAAAATTTCTGGGTTATAAAAAAGAAAAGATTATATGTGTTGATTTCTCATAAAGAAAATAAATCGGTTAATCGTTTCTGTTTCAAATTTTGATCAAAACCAAAATAAATGAAAATCAACTAATATTTTTCATGGCTATTCCCGACAAGAAACAAGATCAACAAAACTGTAGGGAAATTCCACATTCGACTAAAAAATCTAACTATTCCTCCCACACAATGAGATCATTGATCACAGTTTGTCAACTATCAACTATCATGATAAAGTCATTTATGTTTTTTGTACTTCTCAAATACCACTTGTATTTGCGATTCAACTAATTGAGGTAGCGTAGTCTGCTTTTTATGGCATGTGCCTAGACTCAGACAGAGTCTGAGGTTTGCAGATAGATAGATAGCTCTATCTATGGAATGCAATTCAATTTCAGCAGCTATTTAATTAATGCACTTTTTAGCACTTGAGGCAGTAGCTAAAAATTTGATTAATATTGTTTACATGCAGTTATACAACAACAGACCTAGATGACCGACTGACCAGCCTGACAATATGCATATATACATTTTTTTCTATTCTGAACTTGACCGTGAATCATGTAAATGAATTTGTTTACATATATCTGTCGACAGAAATTGTTTTTCTATGCATAAGAAAAATTATATTTTACAAGCGAGTGTCGTTTAATTACATATAACAGTGCCCATGTGTCTGGTGTCCTCTGAATATTAATTGAACGGAAGCACTGGACAATGTAAGTTGATCTATTTGAGACCTGGATAGATTGACGGAAGTTCAGATGGTAAAAGGGATAGCACGAATAGGCAATGATATTGAACTTGAAAGCGGAAATTAGTTGTAATTAAAATATGGAAATACTGTATGCAAAAGTTTATAGTAGGAGGGAATTAATGAGTTTTTTTGCCATATTAATTGTAATTAAAAACGTGATCATTATCAATATGTAAAATCAATTGATATGTGATATGTTATACGATAAGCTACATGTATGATACTCATTATAATTGTAGTCTTTGGAATTATTTAAATATAGCCGTCAATATGTGTAAATATATCAATAAGTATTTTAGTGTTAAGGAATTTCAAGATAGAGAGTATGGTCACACTGTAAATAAGAATGGATGACGCCACCAAGAGTGGAAGAAAGACAGACACGAACTAAGACAGATGCTGTAAATAGAATGGACAAGTCAAACCCGTATTGACAATGTAAGAAGTAAACCGTGAATATATGTTTAGACAACCGTACAAATAGTGTGGTAAAAGGTACTTCCGGTGCCCAGTCTTTCGGGAAATCCATTCGATGCAGAAAAAATTACTTGTTTACAAGTACTGTGCAAACTGTCTTACTCATGAACACTCAAGGCGATCTTGCCGAAGCTGAGACAGATCCATCACACTTTGCTGCACTTCCGAGAACGCTTCTACTATCCTTAGCCACTGAGAAGCAAGTTTTGAGGATAGAAACGCAGATTCGCACTTCATTACGTGTCTAAGAGAAATTCCAGCACCTTCGACCATCTCAATGGAGTTCGGAGCGATTGTTGTTCCTAAGTAAAAGAGGACTTCCAGTCCCCTCTCAATATTCTTTATCGCAATTCCTTGCAAAGCAAAATGGTCCCAAAATCGATTTATTTGGCATAAAGTCAAAAAAAAATTGCGATTTGTGGAAAAATCGATTTATTTATTAAAAGAGTATATTCCAGTGGTCATAGAATCGAAAAATTTTATTATGAAATGCAGCCCTTAAAGTTTTGCGAAGCCCCGAAAGTCAGCCATTCATTTTACTCCGCACGTGGCTTTTGTTGTGGCAAAATTTTGTCTAAGTTTATTGCCTTGAAAATAAACGAAAATTGATTAAAACAATTAAAGTAAACTATGGAAAATAATGTCCAAGGTATGTTTAATACAATTTCGTTTGAGTTTGTTCTATATATGTGCTTTGTCCCCTGTTTTATGTGTTTTTGTTGTGTGTTGTTTTAGGCGAGCTTAACCTCAAAATAATTCTGTTTCGTGGAGTAAAAGTTGGTGGATTGTCGTAACTGTTAATGCAATATTTTGTTCTTTATACGATAGTCTAATTGGTTTTTTCAAACCACTTCGAGTTTGAGCATAAAGAATTAATTGAAAAATGCATGCACGGAAAAACTGTCGTCAGAATAATATGCACCTCGCTTGTCATAGAGCTATGGACTCTAGCGATCCACTGATCTTTAGCTTATGTCTAAACAAAATGAAGGCACAAAATAAAAAGATACCTCTTCCGACGGATGTCAGTGCGCTTTTGGACGTTCCCTCTTTTACATTAAGTTGTAGTATGGAACCTCTTTGTGATGAAGGTAATACAGACGATACCGATTCGGATGGATCCAATATTGAGAATAAATACTGTTTACATTTAGATTCTGAATTTAATGATTAAAAATATATACCTAATTAAAGTTGTGTTAATTAACACAACTTGTGCAATTAAATGTATTGCATTTATTACATCATCAAAATCAGCTATATTCATGATAGTCGTCCTGATCGGTTATATGGCAGCTATATAAAAAATATTCTAAATTGAACCAAATTTGGTAGGACACATCGGGAGCCTAAAACACGTAAATAAACTGAATTTCAGTTCATTAGTTTCAAAAACAACAAAGTTAGTGATCGTTTATACGGCAGCTATATAAAATAATGGTCTAAATTGATCGAATCTTTGTAAGTCGCCTTGGGTGCCTGAAATATGAGTAGAAACCAAATTTCGTGCAGAAATCTTTAAAATTAGACTTTATTCCAAAAAAATCGACTTTGGGACCATTGTGCAAAGGGGGGAGAACGATTAAGCCAGCAATGTAATTAGGCTAAGTGAGAATCACTGAAGTGACTCGCTTTCTCTCTCTATAAGATTTTCACCATAGCTTGTAATGTACATGTAATGTAATTCTTAAGTTCAATCGTTGTCACTATAGAAGTGATATTAATTTAAAGTGAAGGAAAGTCAAAACCCCTCCGCCTACTGCTACTTATTTCCTTGAAAAAGACTTTGATTATCTGGTAAAAGTCCTTTTGGTAATAAAGAAAAATGTTACTCATGGCAAAAGCATTCACAATCAGAAAAATAATGTCTAATTAATGCTGATGAACTGTCTGATCGGTTTAAGAATTTTGACTAGGAACAAAGCTTGTCCAATATTCCTTAAGACAATTGGACAATAATAAAACTATATTAGTTAATATGACAAGGTTTTATAGGTACGACCCGGAAACCAAATTAACACTCTGTGGTATAAGCAAAAGTGATGATG
Source organism: Lordiphosa stackelbergi (assembly GCA_018904235.1). Lineage (NCBI taxonomy): Eukaryota > Metazoa > Arthropoda > Insecta > Diptera > Drosophilidae > Lordiphosa > Lordiphosa stackelbergi. The sequence goes on from JAEIFU010000541.1 coordinate 109,393, forward strand.
ACAGTTTTCTTCACAAAGGATAAACTGTAGATCTATAAATGCAAAATTATTGGCGAAAGCGAAGAGCTTATACATATTGTCGGTGTGTCGACTGCGTTACTGCTGAGCACTTTTGTATGCACAGTAGATAGAGATTCGCATAGCTTAACTTTTTCCTGTAATCAAATTCAATTTTGAATAAAAATTCCCTTTAATATGTGGGGGCATTTAAGGAACAATTTTGATTGACATAAAGCTCACATAAACAAAAATGCAAAATCTGACAAGTTTTTGTTATGGTTAAATATTAAATTGCAGTAAGGAAAATATATTGCAAAATTCTGTACACGAATTTATATATGTATAAAAAAACTGTTTGATAGTTTAACTAATTAAAGCATAATAAAAGTGAGTCTGTAACAATTCAAAGCTAACAACGTTTGAAATGCAAATAAGTCAAATGTTAATGCAAATCGATTTGCAGCGAGAGTAAGAGCAAGTGTAAAGGGAATGCTGACCCACCTACGTGTTTGTCTTTAATATGGAGGAATAAATTATAAATGGGTAAAACCAGTTTGGACTGAATGAAACTGCACTTGAATGGGTAAATCATTTCTAGAACTTATATAAATTAATATATGTGTATGTTAAAAAGAGTTTTTCATATTTTGAAAATGATTTAACAAGCTCGGAGTTACATTTTTTTTTGTATTTACCAACCACACAGTCGGTCTGGTTCGTCTTTCTAACTTGTTTTTGTTTTCAAAGAGTGAAATAAAATGCAATATATTTAGCAGATGACGTTTCGTTTTCTGATGGCCTTTGTCATTGCTTATAATCTAGACATTCGGTCTATCTTTCCATTCGTAGATTTTGAATTCTCTACCTTATCAGCATTAAAAAAAAGTTCCGCTAAATGAAATCAAAGCAAAAAGCACGTAGCAGTGATGCAACTACCATTCCAGCGTTTTCTCTAAAAATGTTCTCGATTCAAAATTAATAAATTCTCTTCTCAATCATTTGACACAATTCTGGCTTTATTCTCTAATTAAAAGCTCATGGACTAGAAACAAATATTTTTCCGAGGGTAGTTAAAAATGTTTTGATACATTTGTAAACACTTATCTAGTCAAGAAGCCAACTATTTTTATTCTTAAGCATCGGCAGCAACAACAAAACTGCATAAGAAATAATTATGTGTGCTAAAAATAACAACAAAAACTAAGTAAAAACAAGAAAAAACTTTGCAATGTCTGCAACATAATGACACGTCCACGCCACGCCTCGTTTTTACGCCCTATCAAGGTTAGTCGCTGTTTGGACTCTTATCAGCATCAGCTATCGATACTATTCACGCTTTTCTCACTCAGAATCTCAAGAAGCGAAAATCAATGCAAGCAAGTAAAAAAACGAGTTAGAGCTGTTGCAACTCGGCTGTGGAAATACCCTTAAAGCTTATTTTTCGAAAATTATAAAAAAGTACAACTTTATTAGAGTGTAAAGAAAAGTGACTAACAAATAAACAGACTGAAACTTCCAAATATAGAAAGCAAACTGAAATATAGAGAAAAGCTTAAGCTGCATTTACACTTGTCTTACATCTCTAAATAAGTCGGTTGTCAAACTTCTCTAAAGAGAATCTCTTATCAAATGGAACCTGTTCTATTTCATCAAAGAAGGAAAAATTTTCAAAATATTTAGAGATATTTGATTTGTAATCTAGAGAGCTCTCTTGTTCATCAACACAAGCACACTGGTCCTCTCATTGGCCAGAGAGCTCGCTGACATCTTACTTATTTTAGTCAATATTATCAAAAATGTATTGTATCAAAATTATACAATATATTAAGCACATATAATTATTAATAAATAATAAATTGGCTAATAAAATTTATTTAACATTTGCTCAACAATATCAGCTTTATAAATCTTATGGTGGTAACTCAAGGGCACTTATGATTGGTCCTTTTCCCGAAGGAAGACCATTTGGGTGTTTCGAATTCTACTGCTTCAGTCGCTATTACTACGTTTATGCTATGCTCATTTCGCAAAATCATTTCATGAAATGGGTCCGAAAGTGCGTGCATAAACACCAATTCAATCTTACACACGAAAGTTGGCCATGAATTCGCTGTAAAATTCATGAAATGCCGCGGCGCAGACAACTTAACGTTGCGTTGGTGTTCCCATATCTTTTGTTTTCTCATATGTGCGCTGGTCATTTTTTGTAAATTTTACAAAAGCTGCATAAACAGGAACAAATTTGAGTTTGCAAATTGAAGAAATCGTGAATTTCATAGCATAAACCTAGTTTATATTTCTAGCACAATCCTGATTTTGTAGCATGTCATCAATATGTTCCACATACCAGCTTTAATACGAGGTGTTTAGTGGGTTTCTTGCCCACTGAATATTTAAAAAACGAGAAGGCAAAGATAACTTCGTCTATGCCGAAGTTTTTATACCCTTGGAAACGTTTTTAAAATGTCATAGATTAAGAAAATATTTAAAAATTAATAAAAAAATAATTTAATTAATTAATAAAATAATAAAATAAAGAAAACTTTTTAGACTATAGTCATCCGATTTTGACCAAAATTTGCAAATCTGTACGAAAGCTTATAATATTACTATTGACCGAGTTTGGGACCCCAACATTGTAAACAAAAAAATTTTTACTCTCTAAGATCCTTTTTCCGACCGAGGTTCCTATGGCAGCTATAAGATATAGTCATCCGATTTCGACCAAAATTTGCAAATCTGTGTGAGAGCATATAACATAAATAATCGCTGAGTTTGGAGACGTAAACATTAAAAACAAAAAAGTTTTTTTTTTCACTAAGACTCAATTTTCGACCGATAGTTCCTATGGCAGCTATAAGATGTAGTCATCCGATCCGGTCGTTTCCAAAATATTATCCAAATGGCGGTGCAGTAAAAAATGATCTCGTGCAAAAACGTTTCAGCTTATTTCTATTTATTTTTATTTAATATCCCAATGACACTTATGGCATAGTGCTTATAAATGATGTCATCGGTCACAATGAGGTTGTTTACAAAAAATAGACTAATAATAATAGTAATATTAATAGTAAATATAGTTTATAGCAAGTTTATAGACTAACAATGATTATTATGTTTGATATTTTTAATTTGGATAGAGAAAATTAAATTAGATTAGTTTGAACTAGAGTTAGATTAAATTAAGTTAAACTAGAGTTAGAATGTGCCTTTAGATAGTCGGATCATTTAAGTTTGAAGTGCGTTGCGCTCCTTATGCTCTTAATGTAATGTGGTAGGTCATTCCAATAGCGAACTGCCTGAATAAAAAATTGTTTTTCACAACTAGCGAGTTTAACCCGCTTACAAACTATGTTGTTGGTTCTTCTCGATGACACAAGTTGCACATTATCATATAAATATTCTTAGGCTCTCTAGTTGTCAAAATCTTATGCAGCAGTAATAATGTTCTCAGTCTAATCCAGTCTTCTAGGTTTAAGTCAAAAATTTTATGAGCATATCTAGTTATATGATCTCTTCGATCACGGTTAAATGCATATCTTGCAATTGAATTGAATGCCACTTGTAGTTTCTGCATGCTGCTTGATAGCTTTAAAACTAAGTGACTAGTTTGCGTAGAAACAGACAGACTGACAGACGAACGGACAAAGCTCAATCGATTCAGTTCGTCGGCCTGATCAAGAATATATATAGTTTATAGGATCGGAAATTAATGTTTCCGTGCGTTGCAAACTTTGGCCAAAATTATAATACCCTTTGCAAGGGTATACAAATTGTATAACAAGTTTCTCTGCCATTACTTTGTTTTATGAGGAACGTGTGGTATAGAAACAATTAGCTTTAAGATGTTCGATGTTGCTCTGTGGTTATAGCCTAAGTAATAAAAATATCGGTCAAAACTATACTTAACATTTTGGAAATTTTTTTTTTAAGAAAAACCAACGCGGATCATTTAGATCTCATATTTGTAAATATGTGTACACATTGTTAGTTTTAAATTAGATTTAAGGAAAATATCATCATAATAAAAAGAAACCTCACTTGCCAGAGTGAGTCAGTACACAATTCAAACTTACAACCGTGCTCATTAAAAGTGTATAATTCTATACATCCATGCTTGGGCACTGTGAAAAACTGGTACAATGAATTCAATTGTAAACGTCCTTCGTTTTAGGACGAATCATGTGAAGAACTTCAAAAAACTGTTGTTGTGCCAAAACAAATCGATGACTAAAAAGGTCAATGGATCTAGTTCGATTGTTGTGGTACACCAATATGATGAAAAATCATGATTGCTAATTTTGGTGTTGTGATGGATGAAAAAAACAGAAAAATTCAAGCCTTTATTTTAAATGGAAACGATTTTTTTCGCGCAACAACTTTATTTTGATGGATTTTTGATGTTTGATGTTCGGTTAAAGCTTCAAATGTGTTCAAAACAAAAATCTGCATATAATTTATCAATACTTTTCTCGACCCAACCTAATCCATCACATTAAGGGTATTAAAACAGATGACGACATTGAGCCGGTAAAAGAAAAACAAACTTACCCAGTCGATATGGGAAAACTGGTTTAGGAAAAGTAAATATATAATAATTGTGTAAAACGAAAAAAATTCATTATGATCTTGAACCTTCACACGCACTTTCTAGGATACAATTTTCCCCTAGTCATTTGATTGGTAGCTTTGTTTTTATCTATTCATTGTGTTGCATTATTTGAACCAATTTGTTGGCAACTGTCTCAGTTTATGAAATATATATATTTTGATGTTTAGCAGGTGTTTCGTATGCCAGTTGTACACTTACTATACTAATTTGCGTATTTTTAAAACCCTTCGGAAACGTTTCACGAGACTCGGTTCGACTCGACGCGGCGTTATTTATCGACTGACTGACTGATCAGGAGAGATGCAAGTGCAAGTACCTATAGCGAGCACCCACAACTTGACTCGTCTGATTATAAAATAGTACTAAAAACTAAATCGAAATCAAATTCGAAATATAGCCAACGACCGAGCGGCAGCAACGACGCGTCTGCCGAAGCTGTGGGTAATGGGGTTGGTGGTGGTTTGGCTTTGTTGCTTTAGCTTTCATTCATCAAATAGTCAACCGACTGCGCTGCCTCTTCTCACCTAAAGCTTAGTCGAAGAAGCGTAATAGTGTAATTTGTCGCCTTGTTTGGCGCTTTTTGAAATTGAAAGGAATTCATTATTTGCAAAATAAGTAGTTCAAAGTTGCATTCAAACACTTCTGTCATTAGTTGATGTATTGTAGGGATTTGGTAGTGATCATCAGAAGTATTGTTTACCAAGGTCATTTGGATGCACAATTAGCCTGGTTTGCTCAGAGCACGGATGCTGGTTGAGCAAGGATTTAAGCCAGGCGTTGGATAAGCTCACTTTTATTTCAGGACAGGGTTTGACAAGAGCGGGCCAAAAACGTGAGAGTGAAAGGATGCTGAAAATTTCTTTTTCCTGGAAACATGTACTATTTATCATAACTTTATTATATACTTCTGTTTTCCATGCAAGGTCTGCAATGGAAAGCTCAAACAAATCCAAGCATTCGCAACCAAACGAATCATAAATTGTCATCGATATATTAATTTAAGGTACAGAACTTTTTCGCTTAATTTACATCGAAAATAAGGCGTTGCAGTGTTGACCTACAATACAACAACAACAATATTCCGCCAAATTTTTTCAGATTTATCCAAATTTTAAAATAAAATTAGTAAAATTTTGTTATTTTTGTTCAAAGCTTTGAAAATAGGTTTGAAGATAATCGGATGGAAAAATTTGAGTTTCATACAACAGTTTTACTCTGATTTTCCGTTTTTGGGGGTAGAATTTGAAACTAAACTCTCGCCCAAATACCCCTAACCATTCACTTTCAAGACAAAAAAGTTTCATAAAACAGTTTTCAGCCCATTTTCCGACTATGGTGGAGATTTTCCAAAAATTGGGAACTGTTTGAATGAAAAACTTAAAATTTTATAAAATTTTCATATAGATCTTTGAATATAATATATTATATAATATAAGTTTGAACCTGATCCGAGAGAGGATGATAAAAATAACAGTTTTCAAACGAATTTTCCAAATTTCCCGATAGAATTTTCCTAAATTGGATTTAGTACTCATTTAAGGGGTATTCTCCATGTGCAAAATTTTCTTTTCGATTTTTTTATAGCTTGGATACTTGAGAATATCGTCCCAAAAGGATTTTTTGAAATTCGAAATTCTTTAGAAGATATACCATTTTTTGTCGACCAATCTCAGTGTTGCTCTCTTATGTCTAAATCACAGCACGGGTTAATGAAGCGCCGTTCTACATCGACCAATCTGCCCGAATATACTTCATTAATTAGGGACGGATTCAAGCTGAAAAATCAGTCGGATGTTATATTCAAAGATTTTAGCAAGGCATTTGATTCAGTCAATCACCTTTTGCTCTTAAAGAAATTATCAATTTTAGGTTTCCCAACCTTTTGGTCAATTGGATTTCAATGTACTTGGCAAACCGCACGCAGAGTCTTATTTAACAATACTCACTCCAAGCAGGCTTATGTCACTTGCGGAGTTCCACAAGGGAGTCACCTAGGACCATTGCTTTTTGGCTTATTAATAAACGACCGTCCTTCCGTCACTTTAAATTCTCACGTGTTGATGTATGCAGACGATGTTAAAATTTGTATGCAGCTAACACATTGTCTTTAACAAAATGACATTAACCACCTTCAATCCTGGTGCATCAACAACTTGCTGCACCTTAACCACTCTAAATGTAGTGTCATGTCTTTCTATCGCTCTGCCCCATTTAGGGCAACTATTCTCTTGGCCCGCACAATCTCAAGCGTATACACGCGGTAACACACCTTGGCGTATTATTTGACCATAATATGAACTTTTCCGATCACATTGGGACTATCGTTAGCAAAGCCAAGGAGGTGTTTGCTTTTGTTAAACTTTGGTCTAAGGAATTTGATGACCCATACACCACTAAGCTTCTTTACATCTCACTTGTCCAACCTATAATTCAGTACTGCTCATGCGAATGGTCACCACAGTATGCAACATACCAGGGCCTTCTCCTGTTTGCCTTACGTGTACTTAACTGGGAACAACACCGTCGCCTGCCATCGTATGTAAACAGACTCCGTCTATTAAGTCTACCGTCCTTGCAAGATCGTAGAATTTGTCATGGAGATATGTTCCTTCATAAACTAATAAATGGCCATATTGACTCTTGTTTTCTACTGAGCGAAATAAATTTTTCGATCCCACCTAGATCTACAAGACAGTTCCGGCCAATTGTCTTTTCTTCTCTTCTTAAATATAAGTAGATCTAATTTCGAATCTCATGACCCGTTTCGAATCAAATGCATGTTATATAACGATTTGTACCATTTGTTAGCTTCTGAGGGTTCGATGTCGGTTAATGTATTTTATATTTTGTCACACTTTTCTTCTCAGCAATTGTAAATCTTTGCCTCCCCTACTTGATGTGACTCTGAGCATATCATAAAAAGTTCTCCTAATTTCCGGTGGAGGCGAGATTAATCTGTTTTTCTTCTTTTTCTCTCTTAATTATTATGTTGACAGCTAAATTTGTCAACTCTATAAAAATAAATTCTTTGCTTAAACGAGCTATTTTCAAATTACTTCCAACATTAAACGCATTTATCTCGAAATCATGTTTTCCGTGGGGATATTTCCAGTTACACTGAACCGATTTTGATGATTCAAAGTGAAATCGACGCAGAATTGTCACCATCCTGGTCTGAGCCTCAATCATAATTTTAAAAAATTGTTTACTATTCTTTTTGTTATACCAAACTACAAAAACGAGAAGGTCCAGCTAACTTCGTCTTTGCCGAAGTTTTTATACCCTTGCAAATGTTATAATACATCAGAGTTTAAGAACTCCAGCATTAAAACAAACAATTTTTCTAAATAAAACCCACTTTTCGACAGCTAGTTCCTATGACAGCTATAAGATATAGTCATCCGATTTTGACCAATATGATAATATGGATAATCGCTGATGTGAGACACGTTAACATTAAAAACAAAAAAGTTTTTCTCACAAAGACCCACTTTTCGACCGATAGTTCCTATGGCAGCTATAAGATATAGTCATCCGATCCGGTCGGTTCCGACATATTAGCAGTGTGCAGTAAAAAGAGACTCTGTGCAAAGTTTCAGCTCGATAGCTTTAAAACTGAGAGACTAGTTTGCGTAGAAACAGACAGACGGACGGACAAAGCTCAATCGACTCAGCTCGTCGCCCTGATCAAGAATATATATAGTTTATAGGGTCGGAAATGAATATTTCTATGCGTTGCAAACTTCTGGGCAAAATTATAATACCCTTTGCAAGGGTATAAAAGGGTCCAAATCGAATTTTCATTTTTCAATGGCCGCCATTTTGTCATAAAAAAATTACAAAACTGTTTTGGAGGGTCAGACCAGAATGACATCTAAAAATTTAATTTTCATTTCACACAACCTGGAGACGTGGAATCGTGGCAGCCAGCACTATTCCAATTTTTTGGACACCCACTTTGACGGCCGAGAACTATTTTTACTGCCCTTGTATTGAAGCAATAAAATTTTTTGGTTTACTTTAATCTATTTGTAACATAATACAAAAAAACGGAATTGGAAAAACTCTTTGCAAATAAGATTATTTTTTAAAAAAGGTCCAAAAAACAGTCTGGAGAATACCCCCTTAAAGCATAAGATATAAATACAGTGAAAAACTCAGCTTCCTATCTATGGATATGGCTTGGGCTGTGGCGCAGTTACTGGTTGAACTCTTTTATTTATTTATATTTCAAAATTGATTTTCCGACTTGGTATAAAATTCTCGCTTTGTTCTTATTTTGGCTTTTTTTGTTGATTGTCATTCAATTCGTGTTCACCAGCACAAATCGATGACAAAAAACTTGATTGCTCTAGTTCGATCGTTGTGGTGAACGAATGTGATGTGTAATCATGTAAATAAACAAAAATTTTAAACAACTTGAACACAATTAAAAACTAAAACGATATCAAAACTTTGATCCATCTGTATAAAAATTAATGGAATTTGCTCCTGTGGGCAAGTTATCCCAGTCGAGTCTACTAGGGATATTGACGTCATAGAGTTTGTTTGTTATACAGTAGTCTGTATGGCGGGAACCGCGCTATGGTGTTTAGTATTGTTAAGTGTCCAGATTTACCAGTGTTCCAGGCTTCAGACTTTCAAAGTTGACCATAAGACAATCAACTTTTTTTTTCATGTATGATTTTTCAATGTTTCATGTATGATGAGTAGCCATTATGTCAGTGATAAAAATTCAAAATAACAATCAAAACTCATACTGAAACTAGGTCAAGTTTGTCGTCTCCAGATCATCACCAAACAACACAAATAAAAAGGCACCCCCAAAAAAATCTCAATAAAAAATAGCCATTACCCTAGACTACTTGAACTTTATTAGGTCTTTCCCCGAAATACAAAAGAAACCGTACAGAAATCCGACAATCACAAAAAAATGTTAGTTGAGCATTTCCGGTTTTTATTTTTATTTTTTGTTATATTAAAAATAATCAAAATCAGCAAAAACCCAGCTGCAGCCAGCCTTTGATCTGCTTCAATTCGATTTGCCTTGGGGGCTAGTTCTCTACGCTGGTGGGAAATGGAAATGGGTGTCACATCATTCTCAGTGTGTAACCGACACGGGGGGGTTGAGGTTGGGCCTAAGTGGCTGGTGGTCAGTAACAGTTGATGGTCCCTTGGTATCGTGCACGGGCCCATTTCGTTAAGCTCTTTCTCATCTATGTGTATGCAGAGCAGTCCATATGGACCGGAACTGTCGATCTTCATTTTTGACACTGGAAATTTCAAAACCTGTGTGTAAGTTTACGTGTATGTGTGTGTGTGTGCTTGCGTGTGCCATGAGGCAAAGTTCATTTAGCAAAATGCTTTATGATAATGAGGATGAGCCTTTGGAGGGGGCATATATCAAAAATAGTATCAAATAATGCTTCAAAATATATACAAGACTTGATTTATGGTAGAGTTTTTTTGACATAGGTTCAAAGGAGGATTAAGAGGACTGTCACCAAACTAAATTTCAAACTGATTCGACCGCTAGTTCAGTCACACTTATCAATGTTTAGTTTGGTGTCTTTTGATTGGTAAGTTATCAATACAGTATTTTACAAATTTTGGGGTCCCAACCATTTGGCGTATCTTCATGATGTGGGGGCAGTTAGTTTTTTGATTAGAAAGTAAAGTTTTAGAAAAATGCAATTAGTTTTTAGAAAAAAGTTAGTAGCTGCCGGAGCTACGTGTAATTTTAACCAAGAATAAAATTGTAGAAATTTTAATAAGAAGGCAGCTGCCTGCTTCATATCAACTGTTTTTGAGCTGATTTCATCTGATCCTAGTAGACAGGAAACAATTTTTTTGGGTAGTGAAAAATTATATTACAATTACAATTAAAATAATTTCGTACTTAAAAATTTAAAGTTTTCACTCGGAAATTACTTCAATTACTTTTAATTACGAATAATTCAGTTTTTAGGTTCAATTATTGAAATAATTGTAAAGTTAATTTTCGTTTCTAATTACGAAATAGTTATAATTGTAATGATAATTCAAATTTTAATTATCCAAACTATTTTAATAGCAATTTCGATGTACAGGTCTGATCTAATGGTCATGTAGACCAGAGGCAGGAGCAGAATTCTGGATTTAGTCAAGAATAATAGAATAAGCGAGGTGTAATGTTTTTTTGGTGGTGTAGGGATCACCAAATTCTTGACACCATCTCCTGATATAACCAAAGATACCTTTGGCTCAACTTAGGTTCAAAAAGTATTCGAAAATCGTCGACTTTATGGATATTTCATTTTTTGGAGCAAGGCTGCAAACGTCTAAAATTCTGGTGAAGGTTCGGTGCGGTGGTCCTGTTGGAGATTTGCTTCTCAGACTGGTTTTAAAATTGGTTTATGGATTCTTAGTTCGTTGACACACTATTTGGTAAAAAAATTAGACATATTTATTTACAGAAGATAGCGTCTAGCTTGCACAGCCATCAAAACATTAATTAATACTGAATTAAACTCATTGCCTGGACTTTAAAATGAAGGGTTTGCCGCAAATTGTATTTACATGAACTTATAGATTTTCTTTACCATTTAACAACTTTGGTTTTTACCTTCTATTCAAAGTCGTAATATGCAGAGTTTGAGCATGATTTGATAATGATAATATTCCGATTCAGTATTATAATATTATTTTATCAGGTCAAAATATTGTGAAAGTTCTAAAAAAATGATTTTTAACTGAAACTTTTTTGCAGCAAAGGGGGTCGGGTCAAGTCCAGGTTAAGGAGGTTAACAATTAAGGAGGTTCGGTTCGGAGGAAGTTCCACTGACACATTGGGTTGCATTTTCAAATTTGGTGATTCCAATAAAAATGTACATTCTTAAAAAATATGTATATATATTTTTTTGTTCTGTTCCGCAGTTCTCAAAAAAATCGTAAGAATGTCTAGTTACCGTAATAAAAATCAAACCTTCGAAATTTTAATGTTCAATACTAATGCCGTGGTTTTAAATTTGCTACATTTTCGTAGAAGTAACCTTTAAGATGACAAACGTTGTTGTTGAATTTTAAATATATTTTTAAAATATTTTATGCAAAATGCAGGATATACAGGATTTGAACAACATTTATTTGATTGGCGCGTTTAGGGCAGAACTGGATTCAGCAAAGTTTCCATCTAGAAAAAGATGTTTTGCCATTAAACTATATGTGGCTCTCAGAAAGAATGCTGGTCGCGATAAAGAGTTGTACCACAACAGAGAAAGGCATTTTATGGACTATTTATTTACTGAAAAGCCTCAAAGTTGTGCGAATCATGTGG